>VYYJ01003742.1:0-15560 GCA_021029165.1 Cyphoderus albinus
CATTTTTTACCAAAAGCTAAAACACCTTTGAAGCAAAACATGAGAGAGCTAGAGAAGAGGCAAGAGGATAAACACGCTCATGTTAAAGGCGTTTTATATGCGTGGCACTGCATACTGCATACTGCATGGTCAATGGTGAGACGCTTTTTAGCATAAACCAAGCAAGCAAATGAACTACCTCTTCCATCTTCTTTCTTCTTACTGCCTCGCGAATCCATTAAAATTCGAATGTATTGTTGTCTGTTGTCTCTGTGTGTGTCCATATTATGTATTACTTACTTACCTTACAACACCGAAGACGCGCGTCTACGTATACTTACTTGACTTGAAGCTAGCTAATAGCTTATGAGTTTCGTTAGCTAAGTCTCTCCACAATGGTTAGGTGGTGCTATGTGCACAAAGATGAAATCGATTCGGATATGAAAAGTTCTAAAAAGAAGCGAAATTCAATATGAAAAATTCGATTATTTCGATTATTAATATTCAGCCTCAGCTTAGGCTTTTGAAAGTTTCGCCGTTTTATTGTACAACTTTCTACTTAAGAAAAACTATAACAGATGAGTACCGTAAAGGTTTATTATAAAAGGAAACTAACAAGGTGTTCATAAATTATACAAAGTTATATAAATTATAAATGCTGGTGTCATTATTTCCTTTTGTGGGGATCAACATTGATCCCGTACCTTTTACCTGCTTCCGCTTTAGCTGCTTCAAGTCTCTCTTTCTCTTTTCTGGCTGCGACTTCCTCACGAAGGCGTCTGACGCCGCTCCTTTCTCGTAAGGGATCGATCATTTTGTAGGGTTCCGTCCAAGGGCTAGAGCCAGGAAAGCCGTTTGGCAACTGCCACCATTTCAGTGCCCGCTTTTCCATAGGCAATGTGTCATGGAGGAACTATAGAATTGAAAATACAATAATAGATTTTACAGTATAATGAATGACTTGCTTTAAATACTTATACTTAAAATGTGCAGTTTGAGCTGATGCTACTCACCTTGTAAATCTTCTCCCATTCGTACATTTCAGGAGGTCGCTTCCACAGCAAAGCGTCTTCTTCATAATTTACTTGAGCTATCTGAATTCTGAGATTGAACCAGAGCAATATTCGCTCTCGCTCGTTTTCCCAGTCTTGGAGTCTTTCACTCAAATAAGGCGTTGGATTTTCGGCCTGGATTGGCTGAGGAGGATTCAAATAAAACCGAAGGATGTTTGATAAAACTTCGTCATTCAACTCGCCCTTCTTTTCAGTATCAAAAATTGACTGTGTCTGAGTTCCCCAAATTATATTTTGCTTTTGGTTCTTAGAAATCGCCAGTCCTGCAAAAGTACGACAAAAGCAATTCCATTCAATATTCTTTAAGATTCCTTTTCGTTTTCGAATTATCACATTTATTAGAGAATTTGAACGCACCATTAAACTGCATTGTATTCATCTGGTAGGCAAAAAATGACCAATCTAAGCCATTTGTAATGACTGTTTGGGTAGAGAAAGGGTACTCCAGATCCACAAATTGGTCAAATCCATGATATAAGGCTTGACCTACTAATCGTGAAAATGAGACAAGCATTGCTTGACTAAGTAAAGCCTCCTCCTGTTCTTCCTTTGCGGACCAGTATTTGTTACTGACTCTTTCATCTAGAAGAAGATGATGTCTTCCGTGGAAAGCAATTAAATTGCAGCGGTAATCATCTCCTGTCCAATGACCGGGAATAATACTAGCAAATCTACTATCATCTGCCCGTCTTAAGCCAAATGACTGTAAGAAATGAGGATAGCGATCCGGGAATTCATCCATTGACCGTTGACATAATTTGTCTGAAGACTCGACAAAGTTTTGTGGAGGATCTTTACAACGAAGTTGGAGCAAGGCGTTCCCTACGTAATATATATTACTGCAAGTGCAAAGGAAAAAAATTATTCTTTTTTAGTATGTATATGAATAATTTAACATGAAAGAAGCTCATTCACGTTTAAGTTACATCTAACCTTTCAATTGGACTGTCTACTTCTTTATGCTGCATTTTTGAACGGCCTTTTATATCCAGCGTGCCCTTTCTTCTATTCCTCATTCCAACTGAAGGCTCAGTTCCACCCACCGTCCAGAAAGCTTCCAACTTGGGCTGAACATCAACTTGACAGTCTTGCAAATGACCAACTTCGCGGCCCAGTACTGACAAGATCACTCTGTTGATCTGGGTTATAATAGATCGTGACTTCTTCAAATCGATAGTATTAGGAAACTCGTTAAAATCCTTTTCAAAGCTCCTCCTACAAACCCGCATCAGTATAAAATGGAGGATTTTTTTTCTTGGATGGATTGGTAAATTATTGGATTGAAAGATATGGTTTTCACATTTAGGATAGTGACTTACGAAATATCCAATTCAAACGTCAGAGCATCCAGAAGAGGTTCCTTGATTTTCTGTTTGAAGTATTCCACTTTTTCATTCAATTCAGGTGACGAATATTGACTAGGGAGTTGATTATTAGAAGCCACGTGAGTTCTGGTTATGTACTTGTAGCCACCCAAACAGTTGTATTCAAAAAGATCTTCTTTAGCATAAAAAACTCTGTATCCGTATTGCCTGTAAGAAAATGAACATTGTTCATGGTTAGATTCAAAACTCACCATCATGGGACATGATTTAAGATTCAGACGAATCGAATCATTTGTTTAATTTCTGTCCTGACGAAGAGTACAGTTTGTACCCGAAAGCTCGACAAATAAAATCATAAAATACCAACATGTTCTAATGTCGTCGAAACTTCAGTTAATAAATCAGTTTAGTTTACTGAACATAAAACTAGTCCGTTAAATTCATACCAAGGCATGTTGAGCTCAAAATTTTTTGCCTCCGGACAGCTCGCTTTCTTAATTTTCTGATGCCAATCTAAGGTCTTCTTTAATCTCTGTCTACGATGGTCATTCCAGTAATGAGTTTCCGGGTCAATTTTTGGATATTCCGGTTCGTCAGTCCAGTTGTCTTCATAAGCTTTCATTCCTTCTGGATAGGCAAATCGGGACTTGTGTCTGGCCACAATTCGGTTCTGTGAATCCGCACCAATCAAAGAGGCTCTGAGAAAATTTCCATGTCCAGTAGCAGTGACAGCCAATCTTCGACTTCCACATCTCACTTTGCTTCGTATCGTGCGAGTCAACATTTTCCCGTCTTCGAGGCGATAAAACAATCAAATCCTATTCAAAAGTGACTCTGACCTCTGACTCACTAGTCAGTCCAGAGTCAATCTGATTTAAAAACGTATAAAAATAATCTCGAATATATTAAATTGACTTTAAAATTAATTGGTTTATGTAAGTTTCTAATAAAAGATGTAATTACACAGCCAAAATCAGAATTATTATTACCGCTTTGTTCATTATTGTATAATACTTACAACAAAAAGATTTCCAGTCCAGTGATTCAAAATCAAAGTTCAAAGTTTGATTCGATATTCGATTCCATCACCGTCGATAACACCAACACCACTACACAAGAATCACATGTGGACCGGTGCGGTCTGTGTGTGCAACTTTTCAGCAGCTAAACAAAAAAATTATTCCTTCAACAAATGCGCGGAGCCGGAGAAGAGCTCATAGCATAAACAAGAAGAGAAATTCACCAAGATTTTTGTTTCAACCGGGGTATTTTGAGAAATGCACCTTTCCAGCTTGCAAAAACAATGAAGTTTATAACGATGAAAATAATAACATTTGATTATGCATTCATTAAATTCATTCCAGCATTTTATATGCACTGAGCATTATAATTACTTTAATTGAGCATTCAGGAAAAGGTAGACTTTAGCAAATATAATCGCAATAATAGAGACTGTCTCACTACTGTTGCAAATCAAGTGCGGTGGTATCTTTATAGTATGGTCTCTTTGCTCATGAATCTGATGCATTTCCTACTGCAAAAACATACCATTTTTACCATTGCTGATTTTGCGAGTGATTTCTATTTTTTATATAATCTTCTACAACATCGATATAAAGTCTGACTGGCTAAAAATAAGCTTTTATTACACTTTTCTGCACGCACATCTACTTGATTCTGTAGTACAGAATCTGTACAGTAAATACACAGAGTAATACTTTGTGTGTTGCATGATGATTGCATACAAAAGTAAAGCCAAAGAGTAACCTATAAAGATGGAATCAGCAGAGAATCGAGTAACTCGAGGTAGTAAAGTTGAAAGTAGTCTTTTTCCCTTTATACCTTATGCCTGTGTCCATTGTAATTGTAAAGTTCCAACATGATAATAATACGTGATATCTTTGTACTGTGTGGTGTACTTTTTACAGGTCACATTATAGGACGAATAGAAACAAAAAACCAAACACGATGATATACCTAGAGTCAGAAAGCCAAGCAATAATAGGTGTTACGTACATAGTTTTTAATGCAGAACAAAGTTAAGTAACTTAAATAACTGAATCAATAACATTGTAGTTAGTTAAAGTCTCATTCAAATTCATTAAACAACCCAATGAAAAACCTGGTGCAGTGCAATCCTCATGTTGAAGAAGAATTCTTGAAGCAGAAGTGTAGCAAGAGGGCAAAATGAAAAGAAAAGGTGTAACATAAACGTGATGAACTCTTATTATTCAGACGACAGAGAACTTTTCAAGTGATGATTATTTTTGTGCAATAAATAACAATCAACTTACTACATCATCAATTAATTTCGCATTAAAGGTTCGCCTGCCTTATTAATCGTTAATGGAATTGGGAGGTTCCGAACCTCAGGTTCGAAAGGTACGTCAATATTTTGCTCATGTCTGATGAGAGGACAAATGTGGACACGGCAGAGAATCCAATCAGTCGAAGAAAAACAAAATGACTCAAGTAGTTTTGTGATGTGATTATGAGAGCATTGCAAAACTGTTAGTAGTAGTAATGATTATATTATGACGATGGTCATTCCGAGTGAAAAAGCAACATGAACATTTATCTTTGAATGAAACGCAGTCTCATCTCATCATCATCTATTCTGCTGCTTGTCCAACTCCAAGTTCCAGTTTAGTTCCAAGTTATCTCACAAGAACGTTTCGTCGTCTACCCTTTTACCATCAGCATCATATCATCGGGGGCGAATATTTTGCATTAGTCATCTATCTAAACTAAATCGAATCGTCACAAGTCACCAGACCAGAATACATTCGAGTTCGCCACTTCACTTGTTTGCAACAACTTTTCACCTGCTGGAAACAAATACGTATAGAGTAGTGGCGTGGCATAAAATGATTATTTTATGGACCCTGACATGACATGAATTAAAGAAACCCTGTGAAAGCACATTAAAAACCAGTGAAAATGAGTGATAGTAAATGCACTTCACCGCAAGCGCATGAAAAAAAATTCAGGTGTGCGTGAGTTAACTATTATGTTTACATGTAAATTGATATTTTAGCTAACGAAAATCAGAATAAAAAAGTGAAAGTGCCAACTTTCTTTGCAAACATCCAACATAGTTTTTTTACGAAGTGCCAGTGTAGTGCCAAAAGGCTTTAATGTCTTTTGAAGTTTAACTTTGACTCTTTTTTATAATTGCAAAGCAATGGCGATGCAATAATTAATACCAATCGTTCAAATGTGATTACGATTCGATTCGGTTGTTCTGCTTGGAACATAAATTGACTTTATTATTCATTATCGCCTCCTCATAAATCTGCTTTTTTACGCTTCCCTAGTGGAGAACCAAGGTAAGGAGGAGATCGTGTTTTCATGAGTTAAAATATAGCATATAAAATGTAGTATTACAAATTGTAATTTACAATTACACGTTAAAAAGTATGATTTCGTTTTATGTCGAGATAAATGATCTTTTTCATAAGGGACAATTCGATTTTGATTCCTCCAACTCCAAAACTGCTTTATTCCATTGTGGAATGTTTTGTATGAGTCATACTATACATGACATGAACGACTATGCCGTCAAACGTAAAGATATCTAGTATCTACGCGTTTATATATGCTTTTAATTATTTAAAATAAAACTGAGCATTTCCTTCATATTTCTTTGACCGTCCTCGTCATCTTAAATATATTATTTCGCTTGCATGCAGCTATATTGTTTAAGAAGCATAAGAATTGGGTGGTAGAAATGAAAGCTCAGGTAAAATGGATAATGGTAGTAGATAAATGGTAATAAATAAGGGCAAATGTTGAGAAATCATCTTTATTTAAACCTAGAACTGAGAGCGTTCTAATGTTGTTTTTGCATAAATTAACATAAAAATGATTACTAAACTAATCCCGTGAGATTGTTTCTGAATCTTGAAAAACTTAGCATTCTATTTCTATTTAACATTTAGTTTATTTCATTGCAATATTTCTTTTATTTTATCCAAATAAAAAAAGGTACCAAAATTGTGCTTATTCATGTTTGTCCGTAAACCACGAATTGGCCATTTTCCGTAAAATGAAATTACATAATATCTTGCTTTGCCATATTCTTTAACCTATAGAAGTAGCTAAAAACTTTTAAAAGTATATATCAGTGAATCAGTGAATGAATTTCATTGTGATTTGTTTTAATTAACAGGTAGTCGTTGACAGTAAAGACGCAGGTTAAATATAATAGTTATTTTAAGTATTATTTCTTGGCTTCGGCTGTTTCATTGTCAGTGCAGTCTCTCTTTAGTACTTTTTAAGTTGTTTTTTAATTAAAGCCATTCTCTGCTTGTGAGCTTCCGTAACGGGCCCTCGTTTGAACACCTTTGTCTCCTCACTGCCAAATCCAGGAACCCAAACGCCCGAGTTCCGTTCCAAATATGTTTGCAAATCTTTCACTTCCACAGTGCTAGCTTTCCTATGAGCTGCTATTTGACAAGCACCATCGATGATTTGTTCAAAATATTCATCTGCGTAGCCCAAAAGTAAATCCTCGACATCCTCATCTAACTGCTCGTTTGGGTCAACTTGCTTCACCAGGTCCTGCAGACATTTTCGCGTTAATACCACATTGGGCGCTTGCGGGTGTTGATTAGGTTGTGGAAATGGAAAAGATCCTACAGCATTTCCCCCAGACATGTTAATGCCTGGATTATTTGTACTTGAGGACAATTGGGATCCCGATGATGAAGACTGAGTGGCAGTGTTAGGTGCATTCGAACCATTCACGGACGCCATTCTCTGAGTTTACGAAAGAAACAAAAAATTAGTGTTGTTGTGGTTAAAATTGTGACCTTGAGCAAGCAATATTATACATCTTATTAACCTTAGCAAGTGTGTGCCAGGAATTAAATACGTTCTTTATTATTAGACGTTATCAGTATTTATCAGTGATGATGAGTCATCTTTCCACTTACTCTTCAACTCTTCCGCTTAACTGAACACACATTAACTCTTAACGTTAACGTTCTTTGGAAAAGAAATATTATTGAGTTGAGTTGTATTCAATTAAGCTTTTAAACTTCTATGCTTTACTAAATACGACAGTCAGCGATGCTGTTTTTCTAGTTAATTACAATTACAAGCGCAGAATTACTGAGAAAAAATATTTAACGCTAGTAATTAATTAAACTCGAGAACAGGCTCATTAAAATAATTGTGCTGCTGGCAAACTGCAAAAGGCAGCAACTGTGACGTGACCTAGCTGCGTCTGAAAAGAAAATCAACATGACGCAGGATCTGCGCTGCTGTTTTGTTTACATTCTTGAAGAATGAAGAGGAAAGAAGCTAAAGAGGAATTTTGTACCTTGGCGCTAATGTCTCCTTGAGACTGGGTTGAAGTGAGACAAACGCAACACGTTCACACATCAAAACAACTTGCTTTGTTTCTCTGGTTCGCGTTTTGGGAATTCGCGTGTATTTTAATGCTTTTTGATGTTTACTCGATTTAATTTAGAAAAAAGTGCAATTTAGAATTTTACTATCTCAGATGATTTTTTGGAAGCATTGTAGCACTAAAGCAAATTATAAAAATGGCAAAAAACGTTTGTACTTTTTCTTTTTTTATGATTACTTTATTAATTAAATCAAATTCGAAAATGTTTAAAATTATTTGTGCTAAATTATTTACATCTCCTCCTTGCCTTTTGTATTAAGTCTTTTTTTAATTTTTCGTTTATTGCAGAGATCACCGAGATCGGTTGATGGTGTCATTGCAAGCAACTTCAGTGCTCCGAAGACTCCGAAGGAAAAAAACGAGCCCTTATGTTCAGCAGAGATTTTTAACGATTATTGCTGGATTTGGTTGACTTCCTTCATCGCGGCAGCCTGTAAAAATGTCGCGAGATCACACCCCTTCTTTAACGGACGAGGAGGACGATAACATCTTTGATAGCAGTCCACGTGGAGAAATCCAGGGTGTGCTGAGCAAATGGACGAATTATATCCATGGATGGCAAGATCGGTTTATTGTCCTGAAAGATGGAACGCTGTCATACTATAAATCTGAATTCGACCTTTCATTCGGATGCCGGGGCTCAATATCCATTTTAAAGGCAAATATCAAGGTATGTTTCAAAGCTTTCCCATTTCTCATTAAATATGATTATCTTTGTTATTACAGAGTAATAAATAACACTCGTTCTGTTTTCTGCTGTGAACTCGTCTGTAGACGACGATTCACCATTACCAACAGCGATTTGACAAACAATCAATCTGAATCTGAATCATCTGAATGCATTGTTTTTTGTTTCATGTGCCACTCCCAATGAAATTCATGGATTCTGACAACGGCAGCCCCATGAATTTGACGAATGTCGTTTCGATGTCTCCCTCAATGACTGCGTGTGGTACTTGCGAGCAGAAAACTCCGAAGAGAAGAGCAGATGGGTTGAAGCGCTTGAAGTATCAAAGGTATGAATGACTAAGACTATTTTGAACTTTTAACAAACACGGCAATCTATTTTGGCGATAATATCTTTTTAAGCGATCTGTAGCCTGAGGTCAGAGATGCATGCAAAAATGCTTAGATGGAATATTAAGTCTTGTCCTTGCTGACAAGTGTTCTCACTAGAAAAGCGATTGTTATTACAGAGCAGCATTGACATCTTTGTCTGCATGTCTGACCACAAGCAGTTCCAAGTGCATGATGCTGTTTCTACCACCTAGCAAAAATATTAAATCTCTAACAGATACTTACTGTTTTTGCAACTGATGGTTTTTTTCTTTTCACTTTTTATTCAAATTCAATATTCATCCCATCAACTCGCGCAGCATGAGTCTGGGTATGGCAGCCAGAATAGTTTGAAAAGGCATGGAAGCGCTGTGTCGATATCGTCAACGACGCAGTCAATTACTTCCACATCCAGCTTTCATCGCGGACGAAGCCTAAACGCCAAGTTGTCGGAGCTTGAGAATTATCGCGGAATATTAGTCCAACAAATCGATACTCTTCAGAAGTATTTTGATTTGTTAGCTACTGCGACAAACAATGGAAGAATTTGTGACTTCGAAGTAGCTAATCATGTGTCTACATCTGTGGGAGCTGACGACAGTGCTACGAATACTAGTAGAAGTAATAGTCCGAATAAAGTTAATGGTGTCATTGAGGATTTGGACACTCCAACCCCCACTGCACATAATGATACAGAGTCGCCTTTTTTCAGACCATCGGTTGATAAGTTCGGTGAGTAAATAATAATTGTTTGACTTCAAATTATTTAATGTTTTATTTATCTAACACTCTGTATGGAATGGCCAGTAAAGTGCATTGCATTATGACTGTTTTCATGAACAACTTAATGACGGGTAAATAACCTGTGAAAAATATCCTGTGACTATGATTAAAGACTGACCCAGTTGCGATGGGTTGACCTTTGATCATACTCTTTTATCGTCATCAGGAATTAAAAAGAAGAGAGCGAGAGAGGAGTCTTTTTAGGTTTGTGAGAATTCAGCCATACCACAGCTAATGAAAGGAAGGGACTTTTTTTATCTCATGTATTGATTTTTCAATTTTTTGATGTAGCAAAGTAATAAACTGAACAGTGTGTCATGTCATCATGATCATGAGTCATACAAACAAAGCAAGTGCGTAGTTCCCAGTTCACAAATAAAATTAGGAGCAGAGTTGCTCAACGTGATGGAATGTCAATAACGTTACTTTAAAATGAAGTATTTAGCTATAGATTCATGACAAATGGACACATTTTTATGCTTATTTGTCAACCTGAATGTCGATGTTGATACTTTGGTATTAAAACAAAGTTTAAATCCAAAGTCAAGAGTCCATATTGAATTCTTGCCTTGATTCTTGCTTGTACTGGAGACAAAATAACCTAGATTTAGGCCATGAGAAGGAAGCGAGGCAGGCACACAAAAGGGAAGAATTGTTTGGAAAGATGCAGCAATTAAGAAATCAGTCAGTTTTGTAGGAAGTTTACAACTTGTTATGTGCGGCTGGCTGCGATTTTATCAATCATGAATCACGATGCTCAACTCAAAGGTCAAAATGATGATATCTTCATTCAAGTCAAGTGATGAGATGAGGGTTAAATGCGGAAGGAAATATCTGAATAATATTTTAGTGTCATGCAAAGTAATGCGAAGGAAAAGCCGAATAGCGCATCGCCCCAACGAAAAAACTTCAATTTGGGACATTTAGGTACATTGTTTAGTTAGAGACGGAGACGGAACGGAGCAGAGCTTTTTCTTTTTATGCTTCTTTTGACAAGCAAAGAATAACAGTTTACAGACTTTAGAAATAAATATTCAAGTTGGGCTTGGTTTTAGGGTCTGGGTCTGTGACCCTCTTTCCTAGTAATAGGGTCCAGTAAGTAAGTTTGTACCTACATAATATGTATACATACTTATTTTGCCTTCCCATGATTTCTTTCTACAGCGACTGTGTTATGTTTTGTTAATTTGTCAATATTATGTGAGAAGAAGAGAGATGGGATGGACTCCCATCATGGGAGATTTTTCTTTTTACTTTGCAGTAAAACACTCCTACAAAAGTTATAGGAATTTTTTTTGATGACCACATGTACAAACTCAGGCCAGGGCTTCCCCTCCCAGTTTTTAGTTGCATAATCCCTTAAATGTTGCCTGCTACTGCTGCAATTGTTCGTGTTCGTACACGTAAGCTGGAATGTTTAGAAGGAAAGCTTTAGAGACAAAGTGTAAGGAAAGCGTTAGGCATGATAAATGAAAAGATTTTTAGGAGCAACGTCTTTCTTTGTGCTGCTGTTTGCCTCTTTAAATCTACGTAATCCTTAGTAATCCGTGTGTTACGATTTTACACGTATGTATGGAATATGAATCATGATGAAACTTTTCAAACATTCCACAAAGAAAGATTTTGCTTGCAGTTGAAATGAAATGTAAAAAACATGTATTTTAGTAATGGTAGTGGGTGAGTCAACGGAAAATATTCTTTGAGAGCTATAGAGCGTGTAACAACGATACGTATTGAGTTGAGGAGAGACGAAGTCGCATGAGCATAAGCGATGATGGAATTTCAAAATACTCTTGATGTGAAATGTGAAACGCTATTACTTTTTGTTTCACGATAAGCCTGAGTAGATATTCAATAATAGTTAGGTTATCATATATCATTAGTTTTCCCAGAAAGACATTAATAATCAGAACAGAATGCCTTGTGCACACATGGCATGGTATTCCATGAAGAAAACAAGATTTCAACGTACGACGATAAATGACGAATTCAATGCTTCTTTCCTGAAGTAATACATATGAACTACGGAATTTGCAGACGTTAGCTCTTAACTTGGAGGAGGCATGAAGAAAGAAACGAATAGAGTATCCACATCAGCTTAGTTTTAGTTTTAGTTTGACATTTTGATCCAGACTTGTGACAGTGTGAAGCGAAAACTCTATCAAACTTTGTTTGTTTTTCTGACTTGTGCGTTTTCGTTCTGCCGAGACTTTTTTAATTTTTGTGACGCATGTTATCAATTATAACGAAACTATCCATGAGGTAATTATTTTCTGGGTTTTTCTCTCTCTCGTGATTCATTTAGATACTAATAACTTTGTTGACTATAAATCAATGCAAAATTCTCTCCTATGATTTTGAATAGTTTGTCAAATAAAAAAAGAAGGACAACGACATCAGTGGAAATTAAAGCCGAATTTCAATTTAGTAACATTACATAATATGTATTAGTTCAGTGTTTACTGGGACGGTCAGTTAGTCAGTTCTGTTGTAATATTAAAACGTAGATTTTGCAATTTCTAGTAAACAGTATCGAAAACCATATGTGTTGTTTATTTATGAAACATCATAGCGCTAGGAAGGGCATCGTTTAATTTTATTAGACATGCATTGAATATCGTGTTGATTAGATTGGCAAATAAACGTGTGTCATAAAAATTAATAAAATAAATATTGTGAAATAGTGAAATTGTCAGGCGCAGTTGGAGGTTCAGTTTTTCATTCATGAAACAAAACAAAGTATCAAGCTATAATGTACGGAGATGTTCTTTCTATTGCCATTGTACATTGTTTTAAATGCTTAAGGAGTTATAGAGTCTTAATTGTTTTTTTTTTGTCCTTTGTTTCAGATATTGTCAGCTTAAACCACGCGTTGAGCCAGTCTGGTTTAAAAGTTGTGGATTTTAGAGGAGAAGCCATAACATTTAAGGTGAGACGCATTTAAAAGAATAAAGTGGTATTTTACTCTAGTACACAAAAGTAAAGTTGTTCAAAGCTTTTCAACGCAACTTTATTCTATTTCAGGCAACTACGTCCGCCATTCTGAATTCAGTGTCGAATTGCGTTGAGTTTATGCAGCAGAGAGAGGAACTCTGGAAAAAGAAACACGAACGGGAAGTTCAGAAACGGAAAAAGCTTGAAGAAAATTTCAGTCAGGCCCTTAAAGAAGCCCAAGAGAAAAAGGCAGCTATGGGAGGTCCAGACTGCGAAGAAGGACCTCACAGCACTTTGAATGAGGATGAGTTTTATGACGCAGTTGAGATGGGCCTTGACAGACTCGAGGAGGAGCAGGCCTTCAAAGAGCGACTGAAAACGATTAAACTTGACCCTTCGCTAACTCCTTCGAAAGCACAGAATCACCCGTTATGGAAAGAAATTGATGGTATCACCCTTGAGCAATTAAATTATGCTAAACTTCCTGTTGGAGAGGGTGGCTGGGAACTCTTTTCAGAGGAGGGTGAAATGCGCATGTATAAACGGGAACAGGAAATTGATGGTCGTGTAGTGGATCCTCTAAAAGCTGTTCATACCGTGAAAGGTGTGACAGGGCATGAAATGTGTCACTATTTCTTCAGTCCGGATGTACGAATGGAATGGGAAAGTAAGTTATTTGTAAATCAAGAATAATTTTTATCATAAAATTGAGCAGTAGCAGAAAATAATTGGTACAGTCCGTAGTGAAGGAATTAATTTTTATTTTTAACGTTGCACTTCAATTTCTATTTTAGCAACGTTGGAGCAAATGACAATATTGGAATCTGTGTCAGAGGATACACTCGTATTTCTTCAGATTCACAAACGCGTTTGGCCAGCAGCACAAAGAGATGCCTTGTTTTGGTCACACATCCGGTCTGTACCAGATTCCAGAGATTCAGACGGGCCAAAGACATGGATTGTGTGCAACCATTCTACAAATCACGATAAAGCTCCGGTATTTTGCAGTTTTTGGTATCTCTATCATTATTTTCTACTTCGTACCGTACATCAACGAACTTTCTATCTTTGAATTTCAGGAATGCAAAAATGGAAAATATATCCGTGTGGACATGACTGTGTGTATGGTTTGTCAGACAATAGTGGAGCCACCAAAGAGTGGAGCTGCGGTTACAAGAGACAACCTCACATGCAAAGTGACCTATTGCTCGGAGAGTAAGTTTCACCTTGAAAAGGATAATTAAATGTAATAGATCTTCAGATTTTTTTAAAATTTGTATTTACATGTATTTTATTCATTGTTTCACAGTTAACCCAGGTGGATGGGCTCCTGCAGCTGCTCTCAGAGCGGTGTATAAACGAGAATACCCAAAATTTTTGAAGAAATTTACCCATTATGTGTATGAGCAGTGTAAAAATAAACCCATCCTGTTTTGAAAACCGACGATATTACAACACACTGACGTGCTACTGTGATTTAGTTAAGTTTCAGAGCTAATAATACCATACCGCACTTAAAGTAATACATATTAAAATAGAATTCCAACCAAATAATGTATTAAGTTTTTGAAAGGTTTCATTTCAAAAAGTTATCTTTGAATTGATTAGAATATTCTCGACGCAGTCCTGCTAAACATTTTTATTTTTTAAGGTTACGATTATAGCCACTATGACTTCATAAATTAAGCAAATTTTTAATATGAAACGAAGGCAATTTTCAGCTTTCTCCATGATATTTTGCTGCTACTTTACGAACTGGATAGGTAATTTGTTTTACTCTTTGTAACCTCGCATGATTTGTATTTTCGATTCTTACTTTCGAGATATATGTAAACTACACAAAGTCAGGATGGTTTTGTCGCATCTTTCAAAGTAGGTTCAGAATTCCTTTTACTTTCTGATGCGATCGTGATGGTATTTTAATGAAGTCGCACTTTTATTTATGCGAAATAAAGCACCAGACAAAATAAAGACAACCAGATATCATTAAGGCTCTTGTAAAAAGTTAATTGCAGAAGAAATTCTTTCGTTGTGTTTAATAACTAGAGTAGCGTGATAGAATTTATATCATGTTATGTAGCTATATGCGTCGTCTCGTGCTCGTCTGCTCTTGCTAGCTACTGGTCCTAGAACTGGCCGGCCCATTGAAACAAGAAAGAGTTCGAAACCTTCCTGTTTTTACGCTCTTAAATGTAGAAGAGACATTTGGTACTGCTGTATTTACGTGGAAATATAATTGCCTTGGTTGAGTAGAAGTTAGAAATGACAACTGCAGGTTGCCGTTGGGGAAAATCTGTGATCTTAGTAGTAATGAAAATGCATTGATAGAATCTGCAAGTTACTACAAAACAAGTCTTACGTGCTTCTTTTACTTAACTAACAAATTACACTGATGTGTAATGCCAAAATTTTTAAAGAATTAGGGCAGGACCTCGAAGAACTAACTTGATTGAAAGACCGCATTGCAATTTAATGAACTACTACTGAAGCATACCGGTCCGTTCATTTCAGACGTTTCATTTTTTAGATTATTAACTTGTGGAAATAATGAAATTATAGTTAAGGATTCAAATACTTGATTCGTATAAATGAAAGTTATTGATGATGGCAATTGTTAAAATTGGCTGGCACTCCTACAATCTTACATGTGATCAATCATACCGAAATAATTTATGCTTTTGGTCAGTTAAAAATTTTAATATGAAACTGGCTTGAGAAAAGAATGCATTTAAAAAGTGAACAAAAGTACGTTTAAATGTCAATGTAACATACCACATTCCTGTAAATATAAAATGTATACCTAATGAATAATTATTAATTAATTATCGCTTTGGAATATTCGAATGGGTGTGGCGCGACTAGAGAATTGTTTCAACTTTTTTAAGGTACTGGAAAAGTTGAAAGAAAACGCATTCAAAACCGCAAAGATTTTTTTAGGTTAAGAATAAAAATTAAGAAATAAACATAACACAAACACATACAATATTTTAAACG
>VYYJ01003743.1:0-15554 GCA_021029165.1 Cyphoderus albinus
CGGTTGATTGTGATTCTCTTGTTCATCGTTGCCTTCATCGAATTTTGGAACCCGAGGCCGCTTCCGCTGCCCCTGAGCTGGCTCCTTAGAAGGCCTTTTAACAGGCATTGTTGTGGATCCAAGATTTTGTCAACCTCAAGGCTCAAACCCACGATTCTTAAGGGAATTTCTGTAAAGCAACAACAGCCACATATAAAACGTTAGATTTAAACCTCTAATAAAGTGTTTAGATTTAGATTTATATAACAAACAAATGACAAATGACAGATCAAAGTCATCAAGACTCCAAATTAAAATTACTTTCTTTCTACCTTCTTTAAACTGAACAATTCACAATGTGTGATGATTGACATTAATGAAACGGACAAGTGACAAGTGAAGTCTAAGTCTAGTCGTAATTCACTAATAATCATAAATATCCAGACTTCCAATTAATAATAATAAACACTAAGTTTTAGTACAATTAAGCACTGTTTAGTTATTAAATAGTAGATGTATGGAATTACCTGCAGTAAATCGGCCAATTAATTACTTAATCAAAAATGATCCAAAGATCAACTGAGAGCTGGCGGGTAGGTGGAAATATAGTTTTCAACGGTCAGAGAGGCACAGCAGGGCTGCTCTAAGAGAGAAAGAAACGAGAAGTGAGCGAGTGAGCCAGTAAGATCAGCAGAGGAGACGACGGGGACGAACAAGTGAATCCAGTGAATAAACTGGATTTTGTGGCGAGTTGCCTCGCTTTTCACTTCATGAGGAAACATCGGGGGTAAGGTGATACAGGTGGGAGCTGTATCCAGCGTCCTGTCGTCTACTAAAAACCGCGAGCGAACGAATTCTTCATTCTTCAATGCTGGCTACTGGCTCGGCTGCTGCTGAAGAGTGCTTTTACTTTTACTTCAGATGAGCTCGGCTTCGGCTTGTTGCTGTTTCTTAAATTAAGATTTTTAATTAATTAATCAAGTCTAAAAAAAGTTAATTGAATGTTATTATTCGCTCAATTTGCCTATAGTATTTGATTCATTGAATAACTGTAGTAAATTAAATTAGCTAATTTCGTATAGACGTATAAAATCTTCTCTTCGCAAAATGGCTCTGGCGGCTGCGTTGAGAAAATGCAGCATTGCTCCGAGCACCTCGTTGATTTCAAATCTTCAACAGATAAGGGTAAGTTTTAATCTAAATAACAAACATTTATTTTAAGTATAGCTCAGTTATTTCTTTCTTAGTTAGTTTATCTAGTACTAGTATATAGTTAGTCATTAGAAGAATATTCTGTGTTTATCTTGCCTGTTAAAAGCAATTAAATTGCCATTCAGCAAAAATGACAATAATAACATTAAAATTATTTTATTGCTAATTCCCGGTAGACAACATTCGTCGTAAAAAGACGGTACCCTGTAAACCCCAGGAAGCCACATAAACTACCACAGTTGCGAGCGAAGCACTTTGTGTATGACACCATTGAAGATAATATATCGAAAGAACAAAAATTAATTACAATCCTGCTGACGAAGTATGTTGAAGGTAAATATTTAATTAGCAAAATTATCACCTCTACCTAATTAAATATTTAATTAAAATGTTTGACTTTGTTAATGTATTAGTTAGTGGTTTTGAAATTCGACGATTGTATTGTTCTAATCTAATGTAATCAATCAATTAAAAAAAATCCAAATTAGATGTTGGACAACCCGGAGAATTGGTTTCGGTTAAAGAGCAAATTGCAAGGCTGCTGACAATGACTCACAAAGCGACTTACGCTTCAAAAGAGAACTTGGTGAAATTCAAAGATGTTCTGAAAGAACAAAAATCATACAGTACTAAATATGCTGCAACGGTAAGTTAGACATACCAATTACCAATAGAACTTTGTATAATATAACAGAATTATCGTTGTGTGTTAACTGTGAAGAGGATAATCATTGTACTTTTGTTTTGTATTTTTAGACAGTGGCGTTGCTAGAAAAGTTTGTACTGAATATCAGCCTGAGCCTGAGCAAGGAAAATCCTTGGACTCTTGAACCATGGCATATCAGAGCTGCATTCAGGAAAGCCGGTGTTCACGTTCCCGAGTCATGCTTTACGATGCCGGAGCATGAAATAAAGGGACCAGATATGGCCCTTGAAAATAAAGAGTTTTATATAACAGTAACGGTTAGTCGATAATTTTATTTGCTTGAATTAATTTATCACAGTCGAGAAATTAAATGATGACTAACTCAGCTCGCTTTGACAAACCATGAAGAGTCTTGTTCCCTTTTACCTACTCTGATGCAAGAAAAAAGTTGGTAATAAGCTTGAGATATTTTACGGTTTTTTACATAGTTTATTTTAATGTTTCAGATAAACAAAACCGAAAAGGTTACAGTGCGATGTCGCATTCACCACTGGGCCACAAATATCGACGACAGACTGCCAGTAGTGAGGTGTCATTGGCAGTTTCCGGTAGACCCTCTTTTTGAAGAGGATAAAGAAAAAGTCAAAGAACTTCCAGAAATGATTCCTCCAGTGCTGGATGAGAACTATGTTCCCCGACCTCCTCAAAGGCAAATACGTAGATAACAATTTAATGTATTTTAGCCTTTCGCGACACGCCAAATTCGGTGAGTATGAATAATAACATGCATTGATTGAATTAATTATCACAAGTCGAAAGACATAATGATGACCAACTCAGCTCGCTTTGACAAACCGTGAAGAATCTTGTTCCCTAAATATCTTTTCTGAAAAATGAATTCCCTGCGTATAAAAATTTATTTTCTGCAATACTGATATTTTACACATTCTCATATTTTTAATGTATTTCAGATTAACAAAGATTGCGACACGAAGATTAGAAGTTCGCCAAATTCGGTGAGTATAAAAAATGACATGCATTTATTGAATTAATTATCACAAGTCGAAAGACATAATGATGACCAACTCAGCTCGCTTTGACCAACCGTGAAGAATCTTGTTCCCTAAATATCTTTTCTGAAAAATGAATTCACTAGTATAAAACTTATATTTATTTTCTCAAATACTGTTATTTTACACATTCTCGTATTTTTAATGTATTTCAGATTAACAAGCCCCAAAATGGTGTCACCTATCTATACTTCACCATTGGGTTGGAGTTGACAAGCTGAGTTTCTGTAGGCCTTGTATTTGAATAGGATAGAGAAGTGGTCCAATTCAAGAACAAGAACAGATTTCTCCAAGATGGTGTGGAATGTTGAAGAAGACTGTTCCTAGTTTCTTCAAAGGCAACGCAACATAAATAACTAAAAAGCTTATAATCTATAGAGTGAATTGAATTCATTTTGAAGTTATAATGAATGCCAATGAAATACGAAAATCAAATAATACCTAGCTAGTGTGCACTTGTCTTAATGTATAAATCAGCAAATATTTATTTACCCAACTGTAATATGTTCAGTCATCTAGAGAATATAATACGTTTTCAAACAATGAAACAAAAACAATACATTTTATTTCGTCACAAAGTAATTTTTTGCGACTTTACATACTTTTATTGTATTTCTATAAGGCGAGATTCAATTACATAATCGGACCTAGATGTCATGTTACTACATCCTACATCTTTAACTTCTAGTTTTATGTCCGTTTCATTCAGCCGCTTTTTCTCTTCCCGTGCTCTTCATTCATATTCATAATGCGATTTACAAAAATACATTTAAGTTATTAAAATTTTGGTGACGTTGGCATGTTCGGTTCGATAAAATTATTGTAACTATTATAATATCACTTCGAAGTTCTAATGAAGAGTTGACTGGCCAAATTTTGATTTTCGATTATTCCTCAACTGATCATTGCTGAACTGGATCACTCCATTTATTTTCCTCCAAGATTAAGCACCATTAATACGCGATGTACTACCTCCATTTGTGGTTCCATTTGTACTGTTTAATGATGTGAAAAACGAATGTTGCTTTAAGTGGGAGACCTCCGCTTTTGAAAGTTCTTTCCTTGTGCATTCGATGTCGTTAAAAATGGCGGATTTCAATTCATCTAAACAGGCATAAAAAGGTATTAAATTGGAAAACCTCAATTTGTATATTTATGAAAAATTGAATTTTATTCTTCAATTCAGGTACAGAAGAAAAAAAGCTAAGTTCATTTACTTACCAATATTGTTAAAATTCTTTTCATCTCTGATATATCCCACGACACAAACTTTTAACATGGACCCGTAAAAGTCTTCGGTGAAATTGTGCATTATATGAGTCTCCTACAAACAATAAATTAACGCCCCACGAATTAGCGATAAAAATAAGTACTGTTGCTGCATTAAACGGAGTTTGATTTGTATCATCCAAATTGGACATTCATAGATTCATAAATGGGAAAATCAAGTCGGACAGGACATGCTACGAAAGAATGTGTGAAGGTCGGGAATAAAATGCTTTTACAGAAAGGAACTGGTTTTGTTTTGCAGGAAAGAAACTTGTTACATAGTGGATTTTGCTTGTGATGTTGCAACAAAGAAAGTGGGGTGGGATTTAGTGCATGAAATGAAATGATAAAGTGGGGCGATGAAGTAGGTGTCTTTATCTCTGCTTCTGTTCGTAATTCACCCTTGTGAATTATTTGTGAACCCAAAGTACATACTGTTATGTTACTGTAATGTGCTGAGTCCATAGTCACCCACATTTGCTTCTGCTCTTCACTTGTGTGATAGTGTGATTAAATCAATAAATTGTAATCATAAAAACTATACACGTCACGTGTAGAGCAATTATATTCATCTATTTACTAAATACTTTTACCCATTCGATTAAATCGGATGTGTAGAATTTTTACACGTGTATTTTTTGAACCTGTTGTTTATTTTCCCGTTTTAATCAATTTTGATTTTCTCATAAATTGCAATTACTCACCATTGATTTAACCATATTCCCGAAGTAAGGATTCCAGCCAATCGATAAGCAACATTCATACACAGGACTCTGGTCCACCTGCGCGAAACCGTAGTAGATTCCTTTGCCTAAACTATCCGGAAGTTGGTCCACAACTGATTGCTCATAGTTCGCTGTAGGTATTCCCAAACTTTTAGAGCCTCTCCCAAATCCCTTTACAACTTTTCCTCGAACAAAATGTGGAAGTGAGCTTCTCATTGTCATTGAAGTACATAAAAGTCACTGTTGTGCACTGAACGATATTGAAGGAACGTTATTAATGTGACGATGATGGTGAGAGACAATCGTATGTAATTTTCGAACTTTCTAGATATTTAATCAGAAGTTTTATAAAGCGCAGCTTATCCAGAGGAATCAATATAGCAACTGACAGGTTTAGATCATAGGAGAGGAGCTTTGCTATCTAAAACAGTTTTTGCGTATGGAACCACATAAATTGGATCACATTCACAGTTCCTTTGATCAAGTTTTGGACTTCTTTGCTCTGTTACGGTTGTGTTATGAATGACCTTGATTCAATGAAACAATTGATACATTTCATACAGCTAGGTTTAGGTAGCTTATCTTGACAGACCGGTCGTATGATGGTATGGTCCTACGTAGCCTTTCAATTCAAATAGCAATTAGTTAATGAGATATGAGTCAAACTCGTGTTTTGTGATTGAATTGATTTTGTTGTTATCCAAGCCAGTCTGTTGTGACTGGCTCACAAACGGAACTGAAACAAGTTTTTACAGTGTAAAATTTATAATACACCTGCTGGCCTTCTCCGTACCTGGTTACGATTCCATCCGAGATCTAACGCATCTCAGAATATTGTGTTGGCCGATCGTTTACTGACAAACATTAAATTGTACGTGAAGCTATATTAGGACTTTTGGAGGATTGTATGTGGAAATGGCTGCGGTAAGTCTCACTCTAAAAACAATTTACTTAACAGAACAAACCATTTAATCCAATTATGACCAACATTTATTTCTTAACAAAACATGATATCCTGTTATGTTACATAAATGTGTTCGTTTAGACACCATGCACTCATACAGAGATTCACTTTGAGGTTGAGAAAATACATAGGTACACAAAATTAAAAATTAAAAAAAAAATATAATGACTTTCAAAAGTCCAAAGTACATGTTCTGTACGAGATAGCGATAGAGTCTAAAGTCTAAAAATCTAGAAGTTACAAACCTGCTGGTTTACCAATTTATATAATGTATTGCATGAAAGCATTGCTCATTTGCTCGCAAGTCGCATGCATATTGTAACAAGAACATGTTTTTGGGGAAATGTGATTTTTCTCACTCTCTCCATATAATTTTATAAACTTGAACAAACATTTTTGCAAACATTAATAAATCAAACTTTCTATTATCATTACCAGTCACAATATAGTAACTGCCACCATTTACTTAATCAGATTATCTATGACGTTCGCAATAATTTGACTCATTTGATCATGCCTCACAAAGGTGCAATTGCAAATGATTCTTTTCAATACCTTTTAATTGCTTTTATTTTGGCTGAAGAATGTAACAACTCAATAAAACATACATTACATAATATGGTTAGAAATCACTGCAACGTGTAAGACCCTTGTGACCAGCCAATTCTGCAATAAATAGTTATCATTTTGGTTGCAAGAACAAAAAAATGCATGTTGATATTTTGCTTTTCCTTTTTATTTGCAAACTCCACGCAGAAATGGAATTGGAGAAAGCTAGGTATTGGATCCGGAGCCGTCGTTGCGGCACTGTCTACAGTTTTTGCACTCAATCCGAAAGGCAATGAAAGAAATAATGCAGTAGACATTAATGAAGTAATTGTCCACACTGATGGCCGCGATGGGAAGAATAGTATTCGCTTTCCAGGTAAGTTTATGATGGCTGCTCCAGGTACAACTCCCGAGAGGAAATTAGAAGATGCCATTAAAGAATCGCGCAAACTCTGCAAGCGCATAAAAAATGAAATGGGTCTTCCTGGGCTGACCGTTGCAGTGTCAGTGAATGGGAAATTGATGTGGCAAGAAGGCAAGGGATTTGTCAAATTAAATCTGACAACCAATTACCAAAGTATAACTTTTTCGCTTATCTTCAATTTCTGATTCATTCGACAGGATTCGGGTACAGCAATCTTGAAAATAGTGTGAAAATGAAGGCGGAGAGCGTGATGCGCATTGCCAGCATAAGCAAAAGCATGACAATGGCGATGATGGCTAAACTGATGGAAGAGGGTAAAGTCAATATTGATTTGCCAATTCAAACTTATTTGCCAACCTTCCCAGAAAAATTTGTCGATGGTGAAAAGGTGACAATCACAACGCGACATTTGCTCAGTCATTTGTCCGGAATTAGGCATTACGTAAGGAAAGAGAGCGAGGGTAAAGGCAATGAGAATGATCCGGAAGACATGAATGTGGACAAAACGCCGAAAAAGGCTGAGGATAAATCAAAACCCAAAAAGAAAAAGGAAGTGGAAGAAATGGACTTACAAGAATACTTCCTGAAAGAAAAATTTGCGTCTGTGGAAGACTCAATGAAACTTTTTAAGGATGATGAATTATTCCATAAACCAGGTACATATATGCAAAAATCAGTTTTCGAGACTGCTCGAAACTTATATAACAGAACAACAGAAGTGGTCTAACTCTCCATAAAATATTCTTTCAGGTACACAATTCTTTTATACGACTCACGGCTGGACTGTTGTATCCGCTATTATAGAGAAGTTGACTGAAACTGAATTTACAAAATATTCCACGAGAATGTTTGACTTTTGGGGTCTAAAAAATACCTTTTTAGACTTCCATGAACCACTAATACATAATCGAGCCAGGTAAGTTCAAGCAGGAGGTTCCTAATTCAAATTTCGTTTGAGAATCTCATCAAAATAAAATTCAATTTTCCTGTTTCCCCTCAGCTACTACACACGACTTAAAAATGGACAAATCATTAATTCTCCGTATGTGGACAATTCTTATAAATGGGCTGGTGGAGGCTTTCTTTCAACTGTCGCAGATTTAAACCAGTTCGGGAACATTCTTTTGTACTCTATGCAATCGAATGAGTCGTCGGAAACTTGTGGTAAGGAATACTAAACTGAGCCTAGCGGTGATTGTATTTGATTGAAAATTTTTTAAACTAAAACGTAATCAATCATCAATCCTTCTTTAATCTTAGAAAATGGGCTTCCGAAACGCCCATTTCTAAAACAATCAACAATGAAAACAATGTGGACTGGGAATCCTGCAACACAAAGACCCGAAGTACCTGATTTCCTTTACGCCTTAGGTTTTCGTGTTGGAGAACCATTAAGAAAATGTGTGTTTTGCAAAGAGCGTGACTTGAAAACAGTTTGTCACGGTGGTGCTGCAGTCGGCGCCAGTTCATACCTTCTCCTGGCCTTTCCCCCACTCCCTTCGACTGACAAAAACTGTGATAACTCTCAAAAACCTTCCGATGTTCAGGGTGTGGTAGTGTCTATGATTACAAATTTAACCAGTATTGGACTTTCAAAATCAGCAGAAGAGATAGCCGAAAACTTTCGAGGTCTAATTTGAATTTAATTACCAAAATAATGTTACACAGTGAAATCAATCTGACCGAATTTTCTATCTTAAAATACGACCTTTTACAGACCTTATAATCCGAAGAAACTTAATTATTGAACTTAAATTGTCAAAAGAAAAGAATTAAGCTACTTAAAAATAGAAATGTTGAAACTGAAGTCGAGAAAATTAAAATAATAGTTTAACCTTGAATAAAAATGTTACGGTTGGAAGTGAGCTTAGCTTAAATCTCTCTCAATACGACCCACAATGTACTGATAATGTGACAGACAAAGTTGATAATTACTTTCCAGTTCCGTCTTTCGGCTTGCATCATCTAATTGGGCAGCGGTCTGTAGTTCTGTCGAGTTAAACTTCCGCCGCATCATCCTTTTTATGTCTGACTGTTGTTTCTGTTCAATTTTTTTAGCGAATTAGGTTTTCGTATATTTGCACTCCTTAAACTCCTGTTCTTACTTAAACTTATAATGTGGTAAATGTTTGAAAACTTGCTGGTAACATTCTACTTACTTGATATGGAATATTCAACCTTCGCTTCACATCCAAACGAAACTCTTTGAACTCTGCTTCATTATTCACATTAGTTACTCGAAGCCTGAGCATTTCGTAGACGCGTCTGGCCTGGCGCTGTTTGACAATTTGATTAAAAGGATGTTGATCTTAATTGAGTGCATTTTATATATATTTTTCAGCAAAAGTAAACCATTTAAGTTAACTGAATACTTACAGGTGTCATCTTCAGTTTACTTTTTGCTTCTTCGGCCATTTGGGGGTTATAACCCTTCTTTATTTTCTCTTTCGAATATGCTTGAAGCTTACTGCAATCCACGGCATCAACAAAATCGCGAAGACGTTCAAAATCATCAGACGGATCCTCAACTAAAATTTAAATTAACTAATTATAAAACACAACTACAGCACAGATTATTGGTAAACAAAACTTCAAAACTCGCTAGACCTCGACTCAGGAGAGTGGAAAATTACAATTAATTACCTGTGATCTCCTTGACTTTAGGGTTACTTCTGTAGGTTTTGTACATTGTTGACAGTAGTTCCACTGCAAGACCGTGGCGTTGGAAAGGAGGCAAAATAATCATCTGAGCAATACGGGGGCGAATCATTTCAGGGTAGCAGTAAAAGTCATAAGCAGATGAATAACCAACAAGCGCATAGAGATTGTTGCCTTCAGGTGATTTGTACTTTTCAAACCTAAAAGAATGTTATTTTTTCAATTAAATGAAACTAATGAAAGCCAGGCTAAAGTGACAGCATTTTTTCATAAAAAATTTTCAAACATCGACTTACATCACGAAAAATTTCCACCGTTCATCATCAGGGTCAACGTATGACGCTGCGTCAATAAACCAGTAAATGAAAGTTTCCATTTTCACTAAATATTCCGGGAACTTCGGAGTTGTAATATCACATGAATAAATCTCGAATGTCCTAGGAGAATTCCATGCAGCATCGCCGACACCGTTATCTTGAGATCCATGACCGTTTAGTGATGACTTTTTTTCCGACGCAGGTTTCTTTTGTACTGTGAACGTGTGGATGAGCTCTCCGAAAGGTTTAAAATTCAGCTGTGCCTTTTCTATTCGTGCTGTGAAATCATCCAGATTAGAGGTGTGGCCAGATCTCAAAACAAGCCCCAACTTTTCCATCAAATTGTCCGGCTAAAACAAAAACATGCATATTCCAGTTATAAATAGTCTGCATTCAATCAGAACAAACAGATACACAAACAAAAATCCACATAAATGCAACACTTAAACCACTGGTGATTTTTTATTAATACCTCGACACCATCAGCCAAAGCTTGCGAGACTTTCGATTTAAACCGAATTCCCAAGTACGGATTCAGGCTGCCTGCCGTGAAGTACAATTTGATTTTAAGATTTTCATATCCAAATATACTTTCCCTAGACGAACAATGAAAATAAGGTTAAAGTTACTCGTTAAAATCGTGTTTATTTAGCATGAATTTCATATTTTGTATTATTGAAAACATGATATAAATAAATGGTTTTGTCAGATTTCAGAATACAGAATAGGGGTGCTGCCAATAAAATTCTTCTTACGTCTGACTGAATATCTGATGACACATTGATGGAAAAAATCCGAGTTCTTCGTTCTGGACATCTTCAGGAGTACGAACTGTGGGTACAAAAGACCATTGACCATTTAAACTCAAAATCTGTTTTGTGTTAGTGGCATCTGATTTCTGTTCATGACGTAAAAATGTTAAATTATTACCTAATTTAAATTCCACCACTTCATTTCCGTCCGCCACATACTTTTCCAACTCAGAGCTGCGATCCTCGGCAATTTTTGGTTCACCCCCTAAAACAAGATGACATTGAGCATTGTCAATTAATTTAGCAAAACAAAATACCATTCTAGCGGAACTAAAAACTAAATAAAAAACAAATAATGGATTGAATATCCAATAAATAATACTAACAATACTTACGATCCATTTTCGATATTTCTGGCGTCTGTTACAAATCCTTAACTGTTAATTAATGTTAGTTTAAATTAAAATCAAATACTGAATACAAGTTTCTCTCTAAAATGTCTAATCATTTAAATCCGAACAGATTATCAGTGTCAACTGTCAAGTGCGGATTAATAAATAAAATTAAATGCACTTTTAGGGGCTGATACCACTCTTATTTACTTAACGATAACTGTCAACCAGTTTAATATTTTAAAAACTACTTTAATCCTGAATCAAAACAAAGACATTCTTTGTTAAAGATTTGAAGGAGGGACGAGGACGAGGGCCTTTTCTCAACAAAAGGATTTTGATTGAGTTTTACTCACAAACAAAAGTGTTGAGTCTTGAATAAAGCGAAATCGCGCCCAAATCTCACATTTTCCTTGGCAAGAGCTCACCTGACCCGCAATCCGATGAGAAAAGAACTTGATTCAAATGGCTGTGCCGAGCTGCCCCTCAACCTCTCAGATTCTCTCTGCATTCTCTCAGCCTTGTCCCATTCTCACGCCTCTTCACATTTTCTGAGAGGTTTGCGTGAGTGTGGAGAGCCATGCATAGAAACTAGGCCTAGGAATTGGGAATGATGCGGCGTGCTTTTCCCATACTGAAATCAATAGAGAATCGCCTCTGTGCCCACTGCCGACTGTATTTTTCTCCTCTCCTGTCGTTCTCTTGTCGTGTTTGCCGTTGACTTCGTGTTGTTGTATTCTACCACTTCTTCAATTCCTCACTCTTCTCGTCTCGACGTTGCTTTTGCTACGGTCCTTTCCTTTCTTCGGTGAATCCACCGTCAGCGAAATTCTTGTGCGTTTTAAAACTAAAATCACCTCCGGCTTGTGGAGAACAACAATTAAACTTAATTATGCCTGTAAGTCTGATAATTTTTTAACTAAGGTCCTTCAATTATTCAATGAATACTTAATTAGTAGGCAATATTGCAAATGTGCAAAATTATTTTGTGTGTATTATGTATACGAAGTAAATATTTGTTCCTGGTTTAACCATCCCTTGAAACAGTTTAACCTCTTTAATTTATTGATCAATCAATCAAAAGTAAAGTGGTTTAGAGATTTGACCTTTTTGTGAACGATTGTTTGACCCCTGAGTTGTGAAATTCCTCCGTTTTGGAAACGAAAATGAATGTTTTTCACGCTCATAAAGAAATGGCCTTGTGCTTTTAATTGTGGTGTCGGGTGTCCTAGAATTGATGTATTCAGTAATTGGTTATGGTGTCTAATTTAATTAAAAATGGTTTCTTTGTTGTTTTTCATTTCAGCTCGCGAAAGACTTACTTCATCCTTCCCCAGAGGAAGAGAGGAGAAAGCACAAACTTAAGCGTTTAGTGCAGCATCCTAACTCATACTTTATGGATGTTAAATGCCCAGGTAGGTGGATTAAGTGTGGAGGAGTATTTAATCATTATTAGATTTGAAATGCAAGTTAATTACCGGTATGAATGTAGTAAATTAAGAATTGTCCTGTGACATCAGTCCCTTCTAATTGTGTCGTGTATGCGGTTTAGAAACCGATTTTGAAAAAGATAATTTGTTTGTTTCTTTTCAGGATGTTACAGAATAACTACGGTATTTAGCCATGCCCAGTCTGTTGTCATCTGTGCAGGATGTTCTGGAATTCTGTGTCAGCCTACTGGAGGGAGGGCAAGGTTAACAGAAGGTAACAACAATTACTATTTGCAAGATTTTAATGCCGGATGTTGGGGTGTAAAATGTCGGTGACAATGAATAATTCATGATAAATTGAAGTCAATTTTTTTTGTTGGTTTCAGGCTGTTCCTTCAGGAAAAAACAACACTAAAAAAGGACAGAAGCGGAATCGTTTTGCTAATGTTAATATAAGAAATTTTTCCTTAATTTTGAAGGAAAATGATAAAATAAAAATTTTCGAAATAATATTGTTAGTGTAATGAATTAATAATTTAATTAGCATATTGTATGTACATCTGTTTCGCCTTAGGGTAGGCTACATATTCATTATAGTATGGTTTAGTTGTTTATAATTATTGATGAAAACATCATTGCAAATTGGGAGTTTCAGTAATGATCTCGTGTAGTAGGTATGCATATTTGGTGAACCATCTAATCAAATAATTATCTACTTCCTGAAAGTAAAAGTGAATTAATGAATCTCTGGAGGGAATTGGGAAAGCCAGGTTTAAACAGAATATTTGTAATTGTAGGTCATACCGCACACGGAAAATTATGTGTAATTAATACGGTTTCATTCACCCTGCTCATATCTGCATTCAGAAGCATTTCGTAAGTTTTTCGCATCCAGGAATCCAACATTCTCTATTTTCACCAAATTACGGCATGACACCCTGGGGCTCGGTTATCTTCCCGAGTGATTTTGCATAAAAGTAAACCGCATGACATCAAATATCAGATCACGTAACAAAGTAGTTGTGGTGCAATGCAACTTCTTTCGCATTTACAATTATTACAACTCTACAATCACTATCAACGCATTTCATTCATTTCTTCTCATTCAAGGAGGGGGTAAAGGAGTTGAAAAGCAAATTGTCAAAGAAAAGTTACATACATACTAGTAATATGCACATTTAAGTACATTTTAGGTTCAAGTAGCTTTTAGGGTGATGTGATACAGATTAGAAGAAACGGAAATTGAATTTGTTTCGTTGGGTTTAGAGGCTTCAGTTCAGTGTTCTTCCCTCCCACCACAAATACTACGAACAAACTGAACATTGCGGTTAGATCAGTCAGACTCCCACTCGTCATTTTACTTTGCATGTATTTAACTGTTGGAATTTGGAATGGAATGAGAGAGCAAACGCGAAAAAAAACTGCCTAAAGACTGGAAACTGTTTTTAAGAAGCAACCTTTCATACTCAATGGCTATTAAGCAATGGATTCGGTGAAAATCCACAAGTCCGGTAAATTAATGTAGGCATTCACGTTCGGGTTTTCTATATACCTATAATTAGTTATATGTATATGGTCAAATAAAACTCACATGACCTAATTAATAAATGACTGAAGTTAAGTGATTTAGCTAAAGAAACCCGCACCCAAAAGGAGTCTATAGGCCACGCATATTTAATGTTACCATTATTTATTGCTATTTTCCAAACATTTTAAATATCACATTCCTCTTTAACTAGATGTGTCACATTCCCAGTTCAATGCTGCCCTCAAGTCTCCAGACTTTGCACACAAGGGGAACCAATGAAAAATCAAAGCTGGGAATGCGTCACTTTCACAGAGATGCATCATTATAAAGTGTACAATTGGATAGCATTAATAATTGGTAACATTTCATTTATGTGGCCTGGAAATTTTATTCTGTAAAGTATGTTTCGGTGTAAGTTTCTTTAGCTAATTGGGAGTTAAGTTTATTAATGGCTGGGCTGAATAAGATTGCCCACACAAGTTATTAGGTAATGTGAACGGCCGATGCAAGCAAGAGACGCTCATCATGCAGATAGTTCATTGTTCATGTTTATAAACGATTTCTGCAATTTATGTACGTCATTATTTTAATGACGAATTCACCTACACCCACACCCACCACTGGCATTCACATTTTCATGTGAACATCGTTCTTTCAGTGCACCATGCACTCTCCACTGGAGAGTCTCCAGGACAGTCTGTCCCTGTCCTGTAATGTAACGCCCATTATCTGCCAAACAATCAAGAAAGAGAAAAATCAGAACATCCGTACTTTCTAACCAAAACCAAATAAAGTGATAATTTCGACAATTTACACAAGATCCTATTAACACAATTAACCTTTCTTTTCTCACAGAATAATGCACAGCAACACATGTTGACTGAACACTTGTCAAAATTCCCAACGACATCAAATAAGTATATTATATTCTATTTACTAATAAGAATTCTGTGCAAACGCTTAATTAAAATCATTAATCATTATAATATAAATTGTATACTTCATACTTGTAGAGAAAGGGTCCATTCTTGCCATCAACAAGTATTTACCTATTTATGTAGGTTTGCCTATTTAATCCCAAATTTCACTACATTACGTTCCATTCCGCCCCCGCAGCTTTCCCTTTGGGCATTACGCATTTCAGAGCCGAATTTATAAGTCCGATTTCTACTGGAGCCCGGAGAAACTTTTCCATTCCACTTACTATACCTATGAAAACTTTGTTTCCCTTGTTCAGTTGTACAGCATAAATATGAAGTGAAAGAAAGCCATGAAAACGTCCACATTGGCTTCATCATGTTCATAATTATTTGAGAAAGCAACAAGCGATACAAAAAAGTTGTATGTAGATTTGGCTTTGGAGGTGTTCTCCCCGATACCCAAGTAGCAGCTCTAGAAAAGCGAACGTTTTCGCTGTACAGTTGCCACAAGTTTTGTATTTCGCAACGCCTAACATTTAGTCAAGTCACCTTTATAGAGGGCTGCAATGTAGGCAGGTGAAATCAGTTGCAAACTCCGATCGGAAGGCTACAAGCAGCGGTACATTTCTCATTGATACTTTCACTGTGGACTAGGGGCAAGCTGAAACTGATCCTGTACTTTGAAACCCTAACTGTAACAAAAGGAACCATAACCAAAA
>VYYJ01003744.1:0-15553 GCA_021029165.1 Cyphoderus albinus
AAAGGAAAGGAAATAATCTTTAAGTCTTTACTGTACCGTGTAAGCAGAGTCGTGTGCTCAGTCGCACACTCTGCTGACAGCATGGAGACAACCATCGATGAGAGTTGCGCGGTATAACTTCCTAATGCAAATTAATAGAACCAATGGTGTTAATTTTTATAGATAAAATAAAAATTTCGCAAAAGAAAGCGAAGGGAGAACTGGGAGAAGGCAGTACAACTTAAAATAGCACTGCTTATCTTCATAGCTTGTGAAAATTCAATTAACTTCAAAAAACACACAACGTATGAAACCACCAAATGATGATAAGATAACCTTCTGACTAACTACAATAAATATACCTGTAATACCTAATGATAATTTAAGTAGCTTGCTTATCGTTATCGTTTCGTCTAAGAAGAAAAAATACCAATAAAAATAATACCAACATGAAACACATATTTGTTTAAAACTCACCTTGTTGTTACCTAAACTTCCTGACTTTAAAATTAAAGATATGTATTACCTTTTAAGGGAATGGAATAGGGGAATCATAAAAATAGTTTCACCTTTGCAATGAGCACTACAAGTCCTACTTCAAAATGTTTAGGAAGTGTTTATCATCAGAAAGTCGGAGGAAAAGAATGCTTATTACTTACCTAGGTACTGTACAGTTGTTTCTTTTGATTTCGTTTATAGATTCCCTTAGCATTTTAATATACGTTATCACTTTTAAAGTTTTAGTCCATTTAACCCGTTTGTACAATACCTTACGGATATTTCTGCGCTTCAATTAATAAATATGAGGCGTAGGGACTGTTTTAAGACAAATTTCTGGCCAACTGGAGTACGGAGTTTTGTGAGAATTAAAGGGGCAATGCAGACACCATTTGTTTTTATTTCATATTGTCTTTATTGCTGAATATCAAACGACATTAAATTATGGTAAAGTGAGATTTTTCTGATACGATGAAAAAATTGTCTGATTTTGTTTTGCATTTGACTTAAATTTGTGTGCACCTAAATTTCAATATAACCGGGACTACTGTTGTCGGGCACCAATCTAAAAGATATCGTGATTGATGGCAATTAGGAAAATTGAGGTGAAAAAAATCTACCTACAGCTTGAATCGACTTGCAAATAAGAATTAAAATATATGGCGCTTTTCGAATCTAATAATATAAATAGGTAGCCAATATAATCGCAGGCAATAAATATTACCACAAATATTGTATGGTTTATTACCTGAACCACTCTGTCACTAGTATTATATTTCAATTCATCAAAAATACTTTATCATTATACTACCTATAGTATCTTCAATACCAGGAGAAGCAGAATTTATAGAGAAACAATTAAAGAGGAAACCATTGCAAGAAATGTTTTATCGGCAAACAACTTGCCATAATGGAAACCAAAAAGTAAGCATGAATAATATGCGTTAAATTTGTAGCTAAGTCAAAGCTACGCTTCCTGAAAATATTGTATTAGGCTTTAGCATAATAATTTAGTACGAATAAATGATTTTTGCTGCTTGTCATTCATCCTAATATTTTTAGGGCGAGGCAGAATCTTATAACAAAAATAGAGAATAAATACTCTTGTAAAATGCCTAATTAGGTACAGCTTAATGCAGGCTGCTTCCTTTGTACAATGGAATTTTAAAAAGAAAACAAGACAGATGATGTAAACGTTTATTAGGTCGTCGTTGGATGATGCACTTGGCACCCGCTATTTTCCCGGCGACCGGAAATTTTTCCACAACTAAAAATACTCGCAGATCAAGGTAACCTTATCTGTTTATAAAGAAACATAATATATTTATTTACAAATGTTAAATAAATATATTGTGCGATTTTGCAACTTAATTATGACTTCGGAGCGTCAAAAAAGAGAGAAAACAGAAGAATAAATAGGGCAACTTGAGAAACTTCATTTAACAGGGTTACAAGCAACAACAACTGCAACTCTCGTCAGTCGGCTCCGGCATTTTGTGCTTTGTTTAAATTAATTTTGTCTCAACCTCTACCACTTTTAGACTGTAGTTGAATCTTAAATCCTAAAAGCAGATGCTATCGGGATGTAATAATGTTATTTAGAACGCACTGCCTCTTCCCAACGATCATGCGGTATCACTTTATTTTTATTTTCTACTTGTCTGAATTTGCATTTCGATATAATAATTCAAATAGAATTTGCTACAGTTTTTTAATTCATAAAATGCGTTGCTTTTTGGATTCACACGGAAATTATTCTTTGAACATAAATAATGTCCATTGCTGTGTGTTAAAAGAAAGCATAAAGAAAAGAATTAGTAAGTTTGAAGCAGGAGTTGCCGAATAGGGAAGCGAGTCATCAACAAAAATGTGCACGCGTCCAACTGCATCACTTGAAATAAGCATACAAGGGTACATTACTAACGTTACAGTTCACGGCTTTATTATTGCATTAACTCATGAAATTGAAAAGCAAGATGATCTTAATAATAAAAAATGATGATCGTGGTGATTATGCTCATCTGCTTGATATCTTTATTTGAAGTTGATGCAAACCGTACGCATGCTTAGGACGGGCGTTCCGCCACACCATCCACTCCGACAAGATGTGAATTAACAGTTGTTGATTTTCATCTTTCATAACAATAATCTGCAACGAAAGATGGAAGATATTCAAAAGCAGAATAAAATATAAAAATAATAAACGCATGGTTTTAAATGTGTTTTAGTTTAAATTCTGAGGAATGTTTTTGTTTTATAAGCAAACTGATGTGTTTTACAACAGGCTAAGATAAACTTTTCGCAGTTATGCCCGACAAAAATATGCGCCTGTTATTCCATGAATGAGTATTCGCCTCTTGGCAAAATGTGCGAATTTAGACAATAATTGGATTTGTTTTACTTAATATTCAAAAGAGCGCATCGTAACGACTTTAAAATACGCGTAGAGAAAAGACCATGCATATGTAGGAAATTCAACAAAGAATCACACATTTCAAGAACTTTGGACATTTTTTGAATTTTATTTATTTTGAAACATAAAATGACAGTCAATAATAAACGGTTAGGTACTTGAGGTGTGAATTTTGCGTGGCTAAATAAATGTTGCATATTTCACACGTATCAGGAAAAGCACTACGTCAATATAAAACTACAGTTTCATAAATGAACTACCATTAAAGTTTGAGTAGTGGATGTACCTTTGTACTGAAAGTGGAAAATGGCACGATTAAATTATACTAACAAAATAATCATCAGCGCCATCATAACCACATCAGTCAATATCGTCATCATGAAGCATGTGAGCATAAAAAATTCGAATTGATGTTTTTCACCACTCTATGATAAATATTCGGTTGAACATCGTAATGGTTGTAAAAGGAGACGATTTTGCTATGCTTTACACATTACAAAAATAATAGGAAAAATAAGAAAAAAGATCATATCAGCTCAAAAAAATTGACTAAAAAGTTATGCTCGTAATTTTTTTTAAATATGTGTATCAATTTTCACACAATATTATATAGTATAATGATGCATCAGCCAAAGCAGGTACCAAATAATTATGTTTTGTAGCTGCTGCTAATACTATTTACTTAACCATAGTTTTAGACATTTTATACTAGAGTTGAAAGTGCGCATTTATATTTACAATGTTTTGTCCCACATTACCCTGTTTGTTAGTTGTTTGTCTCTGAATTCTGAATCTCACCATAGCTTTTAAAAGATCCAAAACTGTAATCCTGTAGTGTTGTAGTTAACCTTAAACATTCAGATTTTTCACTCCTTTTCTTTGTCAGGATTCAATGCAAACTACATTTACAGCAGCAAGAAATATGAAGTAGAAAATAATTATATACATAGGTATCCAGCTCAGAGATGTATAGATTAAAATTAATTTAAATTGATTATATGTCGTCAGATTTAAATTTCTATGTATATTCTGCTCTTTTAAAACTAAACCGGGATATCAAATTTAATATATCTTAAGATTAATAATCTTACTGTCGTGATGTGTTCTATGTTTGAGTGTATAATTCTTTTAGTTTAAGTTAAATATTTCTTAATTAGTTTCCTAAAATTGACTTAGGTTAAAGCTTGAGAGTATAACAATATTAACTTTTGAAGTTTGTCATTGGGACAAAGAAATACAAGTGGCAATTTTGAATGCCATTAAAATGCATATTCCACATTCAATTCTTTTCTAATTTGTCACGCCTGAAATGATATGATATCGTCGTTGCAAATCTCATTTAAATCAAGTGTACTTTCAGTGGAAATCGGTACAATTAAAGGAAATGTATGGTTTATAACAATATTGATATGTATTGGAGTTGTGGTCGTAGAAGAAAAAAAAACTATTAAAAGGAGTAGTGGAACAAGAAGCATATTTTGTTGTCTAATAAAATCCTGGTGAAGTGCGGCGGAGGAAAAACGCCTTTTTCTCATTCTCATCTCAACTTTTATTTTCAGACATCTCACCTCATCAATCGGGAAGAAAGAAAGAGAAAGGAAGAGGGAGAGAGAATGAAAGGTTGAGCGGAGAAGAGCTGGAGCGCAATCACTTGGTTCATTTGTCTTCATATGAAATGCTGTACAGACGATTATTCATGTGCTGTTGACTGCTATTTTTCATGGAGGTATGTCGTTTTCCTTCTGCATAAATAAGGCTGATAGGCAAGAATACCCTGGAGAGAGAAAAGAAGATGGATCGATATCAATAGGAAAGTGAGAAATGGTGATGTGATGCTATTTTACGGAATGGAAAACAGAGCCTCTCCGCATTATGGTGTGATCGAGTTGCATTCTACAATGTACACCACCCCGACCGGGATACATTCACTAACGTATACCAAAATATTATTTTTATTATCATTACGCATTATTAGAAAAACGGATTTATAGGTTCTTTTCTTGATTCGTATACCGGTATAAATAGTTCAAAAAGAAATCTTCGTAAACGTACAGTCGTACACCAGCAGGATAAAAATTCCGCCATTATTTTTCTTTTATCCCTAGAATAAAATATTGCAAGATCTGCATGGCACATATACACTGGAGATGAAAAGCACATGGTAAATAATCCAAGCATTTATATTTCGGCGTTGCACCCTCACATATGTCATTAAACCGAAAACTGTAATGCTCATGAAGATAAATAAAAATTGTATGTCAGACGGGATTTTATTTAATGATTCAACAATGCAATGCTGTTAAAACTACGAATTTTTCAGAACCGAAATTGAATCTCAATAATACACATGAATATTATATGTTGCCTCTTTGATTATTTTTGCTTTTCTGCAAAATATCCTCCAGGTAAAAATACAGTTAAATACTATTTTATTATAAAAATGCGCAAAAGAATTCAGTAAATTGAGTTCAACAAAACTTGATGAATTCCTCACTTCTGTAACCTCACATCATAAATATAACAAAGCTGAATGTGTGCTTTACTGTCATCCGTCTTTTTCCTTCCTCCCGTTTGCTCTTGTTATTTTATTGTAGATGAGATGCAACTTTCTTTTTGTCCGACCATGAAAAGTAACAAACACATTTTCTATCCGAAAAAGATTTTAATCTGGGATACTTCCAAAAAAGATTCAGTGCATCTGCATTCTCAACCTGTAAACATAGGAGATTACCGTTACCTCTTTTGCAGATTTTTACATAGCCATTTTATGAGAAAGGACTTTATTTACAATACTAGCAAAGGTGTTTTTCATATTTTTTCAAGATACAATAAACGAGAAAGGTAAAAGTAGAAAGTTGAAGTTTTCAGATAATGTAGAACCTTTGTTATATAGCGGAAAGGATAAATATAATTTATATAAAAGAGAGTGTCTTACAATTTTTACTACATCAGCGTCTTCTGTAATTCAGGTTGATGTCAGACAGATCAATTCAGGTTGGGCGACACCAGAGCAATGTAACAGTGTACGTTTTCAATCATAGGATTGATCACTCCAACTCGTCTTCATGTAGTAGGTATACAATAATAAATGTACAAACTCTTGTGGACATAAGCAGCTTTCTTGTATGAATCGGTAAAAAAGCATTTTGATTTTGTCGGAAGAATTTTATGGGAAAGGTGAGATACGTATTTTATACTCTCAGTTGACAAGTGTACATACATTTTTTGTTTGTAGATAAGCAATGGTACGATAAAATAACCTCATTCTTCCAGTTCTATTTTGTGCCATCTTAACTCACTGACTATCATCCTGTTTTACGAAATGCTTGTTGATGCACAAAAATCAGAGTAGCTCGATGGGTAACGGTCCCTCTGCATTCCAGGAGAACGGAATGGATGGTGAAAAGGTGGGGAGCGAGGAGAAAGAGAGAAGAGGGATGAAAGAAAATTTATGTGTATTGAGTTAAAGAATTGACAGGAGACAAAAATCTGTGTACATTCTTTTACTAAAGTAAAATAATCCATGCTCTGCTGCTATGTACATATATCAATGGATTCCCATTTACCAAGACGCTGTGCTTAAAGAACCGAACAACTTTATGGTGTATATTTTTATCTCTACTCTTTATTCACCCACCGACAATGTGACACAACTTTCTTTAAAGATAACATTGCTGAAACAGCACTTTCGAGATGTCCTGACTGCTCACAAAAGGTTGTACAGCTTTCTTATTTACTGGATTGTATTGCTCACGAAATTTATATTGTCAAATGGGCATTACATTTTTAGGGAAAGCAACTCTCGTTTCGACAGCACTACAAAGCATTGTTTTCCCCGCAACTAATTACATCATACAAATAATGAGTCTTATACAAAAGAAAGCGGCTTCTTTGGTTTTGTGTAACTTCCTTTCTGCAACAACAATTCAAGAGTTAAAAGGCAGGGATTTCCAAAATATGCATAAATACAATTATCATATATATGTCCAAAGACCACTTATTTGTCTGTGTATTTAAAACCTTTTCATCAACGTCGGTGCTGTAAGCTGTGAGTATTTAATGTATTTTTTACCTGAATTTCTTATCGCTTTTTGTCAACGGTAATGGGACGCTTTTGACATCATATTTATTCAAGATAGGTTGTATTGCCTCAGTTAACCTTTCTTTAGGTTGTCATGCGATGATACTTTGCACAAATATTCCACTTTAAACGTTATAACATTTGTTTGGCCTAACAGACTTGAGTCTCAACCGTGAATTGTGTTAGATGGATGTACCGCGTACAATAACTTTTGCAGAGAATGTCATGTCAATAATTAGGGAATCCAGAAGGAAATACTCAATGTATTTATAGCCTAATATTATGAACTGAATGCGTGGGTTGGTGGTAAATGTTCGACCGGCATGACACAATAAATACCCAGTCAGCCTCCGCTTGTTTGTGAAAGTCCATAGAGAAGAAAGCGTAACCTTGATAATGCGAGACTATGAAATCATTTCTCTTCGTACAAAATTGAAAGAAGACATGGTTGCATGCATTTGACGTTTTTTCGGCTCTCGTTCACTCCGGGTGTCAAAATATCCCTATTTAAAGACAGGTAGCTTAGTTAAATATGGAAAAGCACAGGAAGCACAGGAACCGTGCTAGAGTATTCCATTAACTTCGTTGTTCCGTTCTTTCCTTTTCCCTGCATTATGCAGACATTCTATTGTTCGCTACAAAACGGCATTGTTTACTTCAACATGATCATCACATCGCATAACAATAACACGGCATATACCTTGACATTTAGGGGATATGTCACGCTGACCATTTATAAATGCTGCCATCACTCTATCATCATTCCATGCCAAAAGAAGGGGACCGCGTCTCAGATCAGCTTTATCATCATCACCGGTGGGAAAAGCAAAGAAAATACAATTTAACTGAATGAGTAGGAACATGTAGTACTAAATATGAGATTAGTTTGCACATTATAACAAACTATTTTTTCCAGACTTCCAAAGTTTGCAATTCAAACAGAATGCAGGTGGTCCTATGTGTAGTTGTTGGGCCACGCAGTTTGAAAATGTTAAATATTCATATGATGAATATTGTTTTCTTTACTTGAAGCTTGTGCTTTGTGAACTGTAGACAATTAAGTTCGTATACAATTTACATAGTTCGACCATGGACAATAACAAAATATCAGTAAACCAGTTGCGGCTTACATTTAATTGAAAGTGGATTAGCAATTTAGTATGAGGTTCAATATAATGATCAAAATTAATAAATTGACCTATGAAATAGAGCCAGTACTTTTATGCATAGTTGAAATGAACTCACAAAACGACTCCGTACCTAGGCGAAGTTTTGTTTCAATAAAAATTATCTTTTATTTGGGAAATTATAATATTTGTTTTTGTTATATTTTTGTGTTGTTCATCAACGAAACACCGGCAAGATTCACAATGTTGACGACTGGCATTTCAATCCGTTTGACTTTTTACACCGCCTACTTGACATGAAACAGCGCTTAACTGCTAATGATACGACAAGAACAAGACGAAGAATGGCAAGTGTTCCGATTCGTACACGATACAAAACATTTTTTGGTTTACTTTTATTTCTGCTCCAAATTCAAGCAGCTACTACTAGCAAGCGAGACGAATAACGGAAGTATTTTTTATTTAGGTTGAAAAAATATTACTAATACAAAATCTGCATTAACAACTGCAGAAACTAATTAGGTGCATTTAGCACGGTAGGATAAAAAGTCTGAAAAGGTTTTCATCGTTGACGTTTCTATATCCGTGACCGTGGCCGAACTCCTGCCACAATTTAATCATCCCACTTCATCGAGATTACCGTGGCAAGCCAAAAATGTGAGATTTGGCAGAGAATGTTAAATGACAGTAACTGTGTACATAGGCAAGCACTGTACACCATGAAAAACAGATATATTTAAAACGCAGTTTTGTGTCGAAATTAAGCGTATATTTTGTATTTTTTACTATTTAAAGATACTTTGCAAATTTGTTGAATAAATCTAATAAATACTGGAAGATTTATCAGGTGTGAGTAGAGTAGACACAAAAGTTAGTTTTGTACCGCGATTATCTACACAATTATTTTCTTCCGTTTACTCACCTTTGAACCGCACTCACAGGTTTCTATCCAGGTTACAGTTTTTACGGTTTTAACCGTTCCCACGTATATGCAGTTGAGCAGCGTTTACAAATATTTACCAACCGTGAATAATACACTGTAAGGAAATGCATTTCTCATACATTTTCATATGCTTAAAAATTAACCGTCTATAAATGCAAAAGGTGCCTTCATGCTGCTGATTTCAGCACAGCAGTCGAACATTGCCCCGTTCGCGTATTGTCGAGACGGAGAGAGAAAAGGCATATCAACATCACAAGCCGCGTCCAAAATCAGTGGCGTGAAGACGATGTGCAAATCGCACGACAGAAGGAATGCTTGAGTACTAGAAGTGATAATTTATTGCCTCTTAACAATTTTCGTTTCAAGAATTCATGCTTTCGTTGATGATTCGACTGTCGGCAAATATCTGACTTTTGACTGGAACTTAATTGAATAAAACGGTCATAGACGTGTTGTAATAGAGAGGAGAGTAGACATAATTATAATTAATTTGTGTAATATTAATGCTAATCATTTTTTGTGTTTTATTGTTTGTTTACCATTAGAAAAGAGATCTTTGTTTCTGAAACAATGAAGAATTTACAATACGATATTAATACAACTTTTGGACATCGGACATCAGAATTTAAGAAATCCTAAACTTTTACTTTTGGCCTCATTCATAACTATATACAAAAATAATAAATACGGCTATGAAGACCTATTGTTTTTTAATTATCAAAATACTGTAAAGTTATAAATTATGTATGCAGATTTAAATATAATATTGCGCTTTGCACCCATCGAATCAAAACATATTTCGTAGCATATAGTGAATAATGAATATTTCATAATATAATATATTATGGTATGGTGCAGTAAATACAGAAAAAGTTGCTGAAAGAGTAAGTCCAAATTTTTCACTTATTTCACACAAATCTTACAATACGTGTTCACTCGCATTATAGCCGCTCTTTTATCAATCAAAATAATTTATATCTCATCTGGAATAAGTATTTGTAATTTTGCATTGAACATCTACATTTTTCATGTAGCACCGGATTGAATTTGGTTGGAATCAACTCCGTACAACCAGTGTACTACAACAGATTTTTTTCAGTAACATGAAACGAGTTTTATTTTCAGTCAATATATTTTGTGCAGAAACAAACACATCTCAACGAATGTACAAGGGAAAAATAAAGTTAGGCTAAATTTTTAGAGACTGAGCCAGGAGGAGTAACTGTACAAAACTGCAGATTAGATAAGTGTAAAGGAAAATTTGTTGTTAAATGTGAGATGAGTGTTTATAATTATCACTAAGTTAGTGAACTAACTTTTATGTGAAAATCCAAACCTTGTTTAAACCTTGCACCCAGTTTTTATGGAAAGGCCTAACTCAAATTTTGGCCTCGAAATAAACTGAATTTTTGCTGAAGATACCTATTTGAATTTTAAAGAACCGAGTAAAATGATATTTTCGCACGTAATAATACAGATCATACGTTATTCAAATATTTTTTGAATCGCTAAAAGTAGTTTTGGCACTTCGACAACCGCATTTCACACCCATTTTGTCTAAAAGCAACAAGCTAATATTATTGATTATGGGATGATGATGAATACATGTGTACCTTTCGAATAAATATTCTTGCATGTTAGAAAAAAATGTATTTTCCAACGAAGCATGATAAATAGAAGAATTTGAGGTTTTGCGTTCTGTTTGCCTATGTGTGATTTCATCATAACCAATATAAAATATTACGCTTTGCAGTTCACAAAAAATTTGCACGGTATAATTTCCCATACAAAGATTGTCTATGGGAAAATATTTTTTTCAATTATTGACACATCAAAATGTCAACGACAGTTCAGTATTTTATTTTTATTGTGTAAATTGGTAGGTATATTTACAGCTTTTTGTGAGGGAAGGACAGAAAAGTTTTTTTTGAACAATATGAGCAATAAAAAATATTAGTGAGTTCTAAAAAATTAATGATTTTGGTTGTTCTAGGGCTATGAACTCCCACTGAATTTCTTAGAATACCACAAAAGTCTCTCCGATGAAGCGTGATGATATTAACTCTGCTGTGTCTCACTTGTGTACACATAAACAAGGTGTTATTATTAATGGTAAATGATTTTTCCCGGTTAAAGCTTTGGTGTAATCCCTGAGAAAAAATATCTAGTTAAAATAATCTCAATAAAGCACCGGCTCTAAAAAACCAACTTCTACTATGACATTTGAGATGAAGAATATTCAAATCATGCATTGATGACATTTGGCAAATTGTGATACAATTCACTCCCACAGTCTTCTGCCTTCCGTTTCCCATTCATGCTCAATTAAATTTCACGCAAACCATTTTTCACAACAAATCAGACGAAACTTATACCGTTTTTAAGTATTTCTCACTACTTCAAATTACTTGGAACTTGGGAGTAGACATACATTAATGTTACTGGTGCTTTATGAAAAAATTATTATATGTTTTTGGTTTTTTACGACAATAACTGCTGTCATTTTGATACACGTTTTTACAGTCGAAGTGAACACGTAAATTAACATTAGAAGATGGAAGTTATCATGTTGCTGTTTACAATGTCGTGATTGTCTTTTGTTCTCTTCAAAATTCCGAATTGCTTTGTGAGACGACATTGAACCAATCCATCATGATCTTAAGACATTATGTACATAATTTCCAAACAAGAATTTGAGACAATGTCATAGTGAAAATTCTTTAATGCAACGAAAGTAATGGCAGATCTAAAGCATTTAATTTTTCACCGGCTACCAGTTGTTGTTTCGAACTATAAAGTTGCGTTGCTTGCTACTGTAATAATGTACTTTGGATAAATTACTGCGAAGGAAAAATTTATGGCATGCTCTGTAGACAACAAGTATTGATAAAAGAACCGCAATCCTGTAAAGATCGCAAAACTTGTAAACAAGAAAAAAAGATTTAAATATATAAAAAATGCCTGTGTAAAATGGTGATGGATGGCAGTAGCATTTTTGCTGCCGTATCTGAATTCCCAATCGGTTTCGCTCACCTTATGTTTTAGATGTTCTTGTACAAGACAATCTTATTTACTGCCTCTAATTTAATTTGCAACTTGAAATGAAAACACTTATTTTTGTTTAGCACAAACAAGACGGTTTTGAAACACTTACTATACTTATTAGTCACATAAATGTGATACTTTTGTAATTATTAAGTCTGTATGTCTGTTACATTACACTATAAAATATTATTACTATTATAATATAGAACCAAAAGTTGCAAACAAGTTTTTTCCGAATACATCAGATAACGGATGAAGAATTGACAAATAAAACAATTAAATCATGCTTCGGTATCCTGTGACTAAATAAGTGTATATTTCCCTTGGTTATAGACAAATTTAAAAAACAACTAGATCAAGACTCAATTCTTTTCATTGTACATGTTGTGTATGGCTCACAATTGAGTGCATGAGAAAAGAGAAAAACAAGCTAAATTAACAATTACATATGACTATTCATTTCTCAAGTAGTATGATTTGGAAACAATTAGTTAGTAAGCAACTTAATAAAAACGTAAGAATTATTTGTTCAGTCCAAATATTATATATGCTGATTTTATCTAAGGGTGCTCATCTTTATACATCATTTGGTTCCATGAGGTTTTACCATTTTGATAAAAGTTTCTCATTACAATAAAAAACGTATGACAAAAGCCACCTAGATAAAAGCTTCCCTAAAATGTTTAAATTTCAGGGCTGTGCAAAAATAAAACGTTATAAAAAGTTTTTGTATTCTTTTAAATATAAATCGTAACGAAATAATGTAGTAAGATAAGACCAATAAATATTACAATTTCTTTTTCCAACAATGTCTAACAGACAATCGTAAATATGTTTACCATAATATTAACATTTCAGTATGACAAAATATTAACAAAATTAGTTTGATTGGTCACTTTGTATTTTGTCATCTTTATAACAATTGCCAATAAATGGCATATAAAATAACGATGCTTATAAAAGTGTATAAGTTCCTATATATTTAATATTAGTATTTGGTTTATGATTTGGCTGTTTGTTACTTTTAATGTGTATTGTATTGGAAAACAGTTACAATTAAATACGCTATTATACAATAAATCATTTCAATTCAATTCAATTTATTTTTGTACAATCGTGGAAATTAATCAAATGGGTGGCTTTTGTCTTGATACCTCTATTCATATAGACAGCAAGTAGTATTCAATATTTGTGGCAGTTCAGTCCTTATAGGCATGTATACCAAAGAAAATTAAACACATTAATGTAATTAAAGGCTGGTTAAGGTTTTATGAGTCAACTGTTAAAAGTTCCTTTATTGTCATTTTTATCTTGATTGGAATGATTTGATAAGATTATTAAAATGCTGGCTGGATATGGTAGAAGAAGTAGAGAGGGAGAACAATACGTAAATAATCAGAGTGTTTGTGAAAAGTCGTTCTGTACAGGTAGCTTCAGGCGAAAGAGAGTGAAGTTTGTGAACCACTTCTGCACCACCACCTGCTCAACTGCATTTGTGCTAATGTCCATTCATCAAGTTGTGCCAGGCAGGTAAACTTTATCTTCAACTGCAACAACAAGAAGCTTGGAGTCGGTAATTCGACATCTCCGGAAAACTATACCCCTTCACTCATTGACTAATGTATCGCTTGACTTCTTTGAATTTACGGTTGTTGAACATCACACCACAAAACTTGTGTAAAAACAGGGGATGATTAGATGATACACTGATGAAGGCAGATGGGGTTTAAATAGAAAGAGTTTATTTTTCAAAATGGCGAGAAGATTGCCCGAGTGCCAAAAAGTTTGTGTTGATAAGTAAGCAGCGAAATTTAATTGAGAAGGCAATAACAATAATAACAATAAAGGGAGAATACATCTTTTAACAATTTTATATTCACCGAGTTACGCTATAGTTCTATAATGTGACTAATTATGTAGTTCCGAGGTACATCCAATACATCTCTGTCATCTCTTAATCACTTAAAATTTCTTTTCCTCAATCCACTCTTATTGAATTGAAGGTTTTCAAGAGTCAAAAGCTACGCTGCTTTACAAACTAAGAACGAAGTAGTTGTGAATACTTCTTTAATTGTATTTTCTTGATGTGTGTGTGTGTTGTATTATTTATTTGTATAAGATATACAGATAAAACCTTAATTACATTGATAGAGTTAAACCTAAAAAGTAATACAGAAACACGGCAAATCGATAATATTTAAATGCATCTTTTTTTACAAAATCAGACCGAGAAGGGCAATTATCAAATTACATGAAAAGAGAAACAACTAAACCACGTAAATAGATAGAGAAAAGTTCTGTATCTCTCCGAGATAAACTTAAAAAGAATTATTTTTTATTTCTCTGCAATAATTCATGTCATAATTTCGCAAAGCATGAAATCAACACCTCTTTTCTGGCTGCAGTGATTGTAGAATTGCATTGAAGGCAACGTCCTTAAACATTCGCCCTTGCTTTACCTTTCGTTGTTGAAGTGAGGCGATGCGATGTTCGAGATTATTTCCATCATGAACCCTTTACATGCACGAAAAGTAGTTGTATGTAATATATGTTCATGATCAAGTCTTTTCCTGGCAGTTGTCCATGTTTGTTTATCTTTCCAGCGAGATTTTGCTGTATTTGGATATTTCATTCAATTATTTTTATTTATCAACGCAGTCCAACATGATCGCTATTTTTAAAACAACGTTGCACTACTTTGGTTGCACTACAAAGCACAGAGCGAGTAGACGTTGCTTTTGGATTAATCATTTCTTCCATCTAAGCCACAGTGTCGTAAATGCATAATTTCACAAACTTCCGTTCAAGAAAGGTATAACTCAAAGTATGTACAATATTATCATTGGTGTAATATGTATGATGTTATATGAGGATTCACATAAGATTCCAACGACTTCCTTTCACCAGGTCTTCTTAATGGACGAGGTTTGTAAATTTGGAGTTATTAATTTTATCAACTTGCATCACGAACATCATTACTACTTATCAACAAAGAAACCAACTGTAGCATAATAAAATAAATACAAAAGTACTCGCTTCGAAAACAGATACATTATCTGTTGATGATTCTAAACTCAGCCAACTGTAAATGATCCTTAAAATGATTGTGATTTTCCTCCTATCACAAATCATTATTGTTATTGTTATTTTTTAAGACTTAATGTATATAAATATTTAATATTTAAACATATTTAGTAAGTTTCCACCTGGGTCTTCATGAACACGAAAGAACTCAAAAGAGAGACTAAAACAAACAATTTCCTCGCATATTGACTTGAGAAAGAAAATATAGAATTTTGTCAGAAAAGAGTATGTTAACAGCTTACGAGGAAATATTAAACCTTGTTTTTCTAGACTGCCCTTCCCGCTTTCTGTGCTAACTACTAATGGTGAAAAACGAAGATTAGCACATGTCGCTGGATGCAGCGGGCCGGCGTTCATGTGCAAAAATTTTGAATTTTCAAAAT
>VYYJ01003745.1:0-15552 GCA_021029165.1 Cyphoderus albinus
CATATTCAATATTAAACCCAGAAACTAACTCGGACTCCCCTTCCGCAAAGTCAAAGGGAGTTCGGTTAGTTTCCGCTAAACAAGATGTAACCCAACAAAGAAAAATAGGAAATATAAAGAGAAGAAATCAAATAATTTTCTGAGACTCATATAAGCTAGAAAAATTGTAGCCTAAGATTAAAAAGATTAAAGACAAGAGTAATAAAGCTATTCTTACTTCGTAAGAAATAGTTTGAGCCACCCCTCGTACAGCCCCCAATATTGCATAATTAGAATTTGAAGATCAACCTCTCCCCATTAGAGTATAGACCCCAAACCCTGTGCAACAAAAAAAGAAAATTACTCCATATCTAAAGTTAACTGAATTTGCCCCCCATGGCATTACAGGTCAGATTAATAACATAATAAATAAGGATAAAACAGGTGAAATGTAATAAATACTCAGATTAGCTCTAATAGGAAAGTATTGTTCTTTAATAAATAATTTTACAGCATCCCCGAAAGACTGTAAAATTCCTATGTAACCAACCTTATTAGGCCCCTTTCGAATCTGAATGTAACCTAAAATCTTACGCTCGAATAATACTATAAAAGCAACTCTAATTAAAACACCCACTACTAATAGTAAATAGACCAATAATTCTCTCAAAATTCTTAATAAATAAAAAATTACTAAATAAATGTAATTTATATAAAGATTCTAAATCAATGGCACTATTCTGCCAATCTAGTCAATAAAAAACTCTCGTCACGGTCCTTTCGTACTAGAAACAAAACTTATATATTGAAGATAGAAACCAACCTGGCTCACACCGATTTGAACTCAAATCATGTAAAAATATATTAGTCGAACAGACTGTCTAAAATAAATTCTGCCCCACTTAGAATTTTTAATTCAACATCGAGGTCGCAAACAATTTTATTGATTAGAACTCTCCAAAATTATAACGCTGTTATCCCTAAGGTAACTTTTTTACTTTCACCAAAGATCCAAACTTAATAAAAATCAATTTAAAGAAGATTTTATTATTCTTTTATTGCCCCAATAAAACATTAATTTATACTAGTAAAATTACATCTAATTTTTACTAAATTATTAATATCAAGCTCTATAGGGTCTTATCGTCTAACAACTCAAAATAAGCATTTTCACTTACAATTTAAGTTATACATTAAAATTAAATATAATATTTATTTGTTAAACCATTCATACCATCCTCTAATTAAGAGGCTAATGATTATGCTACCTTAGCACGGTCATAATACCGCGGCCCTTTAATTCCTTTTCAGTGGGCAGGCTTTACTTTCTAAATAATCAAAAAGAAATGTTTATGTTAAACAGTCCAATAAATTTTTGTCAAGTTCTTATAATTTATTTAAACTAATTTTATTTTTAAAGTTTCATTTTACTAATATCATCATTAAACCAAACTTTTAATGAATAAAATTTTAGATAAAAAATTAATTAAAAGTTTTATTAAATCATAAATTTTATTTAAATAATGTGTAACCAACTTTAATCTAATTTTAAGACTTTATTTATTATATTTTAAATTAACTACAAACTTATTATTTACTAAAGTAAAAGTTTATCCTTTTATCTTTTTATTTCATTACAACATCAAATTATTCATGAAATTTTAAAATAGTATTTTTACCAACTAGAAATCTTTAACTCCGACTATTATTTCAATTCTATTATTAATTTAATTCAAATTATGTAACATAAGTATATAAATTAAAATAAATCTATTAATTTCGAGAAAATTCTATACAAATTTAATTTAATTATCCATTATACAAAAAGTAAAAAATAGCTAGAGAATATTTCAATTATTTCACTGCCCCATTCAGTTACTTTAATTTAATAATTTCTATACTATACTTAAACAAAAATCGAATTAAACTTAAATATCAATTAAATCAAAATACATTAAACGACAACGATCCTTTCATTGTAAATGAACAGCTTACCAATCAAGCTCTATTTTGTCTAGACGCTCCTTCCGGAGCACCCACTTTGTTACGACTTATCTAAATTAAAATTAGAGCGACGGGCGATGTGTACATATTTTAGAGCTTTGTTAAAATATATAAAGTAAATTATTTACTTCTAAATCCGATTTCAAAATTTCCACAATAAAAAGCAAAGTAACTCACTTCTTCTTTATTATCAATTAAACCTTGATTTGAATTATTAAAAATTAAATTTCTTAAATAAACTATTAAGTCAACTTACTTAACAACGGTATATAAATTAAAATAAAGTTTCAGGTATCGTGTGTTGTCGTTTATAGAGCAAGTTCCTCTAGAAAGAATAAACTACCGCCAAATTCTTTAAGTTTCAAAAATTTTACTACCTTAACTAAAACTTTAGCTTAATAGCAGGGTATCTAATCCTGGTTTTTTAAAACATAGTAAATTATATATTAAAATTAAATAAATATAATTATGATTTTACTCAAATTAATTACATAAAAAATAAAAATAGATTAAAATTTAATTTGATCACTCAATTTAATTAGATCTTGGGTATAACCGCAGATGCTGGCACACATTTTTCTAAACTTTTAAACATCTATATCAAAAATTTATATAATACTAAATGCTACCAATCATATCTTATATGCACAAATAAATAAAGCTTAAATTTTAAGCTAGAATCAAACTTTTCTTAAAAATTCTAAGATACTCTCTTAAACCTCAAGTTTTAAACCTTTTGAGGTTTAAGAGAGTATTATATATTATATTAATATTAAATGTATATTTAAATTAAATATTAAATTTTCAATAAATACTTCTTTTTTTTTTTACTTCATATTAAAAATTAATTTTTATATATATATTAAATATTTTATTTATATTTATATTATTATAATTTATATGAATATATATAAAATATATAAATATATATATATATATATAATATATACACTCGTACTTCCCATTTTTTTTATAAAATGAACTCTAAATAAATACTTTAGATATTTTAAGAAAAGTTTGATTTGAAATAAAATTTATAATAGAAACGTGCCTGATAAAAGGATTATTTTGATAGAATAAATTATACATTTAAATGTCTTTTCTTATAGTTAGTAAGATAAATTACCTCCTTTAAAATCAAAATTTAATATTCCCTTAAACTAAACTATAAAGATAAGCTAATAAAGCTAAAGGGCTCATACCCCTTTTATAGAAGTGAAATCTTCTTCTTTTTAATTTTTATTAAATCTTATATAGTAATTTTTTTTATTTTTTTAGTAATTGGCACAATAATTTCTGTAAGAGCTAACAATTGATTTACTGTATGATTAGGGCTGGAAATTAATTTAATAAGTATAATCCCCATTATAATTAATAAATTAAGACAGCCTCTATCAGAAGCATCAATTAAATACTTTATTACTCAAGCATTAGCTTCCGTAATCCTTATTATTAGAACAGTCAATAATATATTTATAAATAACATAATTAACCTAGAAATAATAAATTTACTAATTATTATTTCTTTGTTAATAAAATCAGGAATGGCCCCATTCCATTTCTGGTTCCCCCAAGTTATTATAAATATAAATTGACTACAATCTTTAATTTTATTTACATGACAAAAAATTGCTCCTTTAATTCTTATTTCCTCCTCTCTTAGATACTCATTAATCTGAGCCTCAGCTTTGTCTGCTATAGTGGGGGCTATCAGAGGACTCAATCAAACCATTTTAAAATTAATACTAACTTTTTCTTCTATTTCTCACTCCGGGTGAATAGTTATAGCTTGCTCTATAAATTTTAAGCTTTGATTTTTGTACTTTTCAGTCTACTCATTTTTAATTATTTCTATTATTAATATTGTTTGAAATAAATATATTAAAATTAATGAAATTAATTTTATTAATAATTCAACACAATTTAAAATATCTTGGTCTTCATTAATTTTATCCTTAGGGGGTCTACCTCCAATAATCGGGTTCTTAAGAAAAATAATAGTAATTAACAAAATTATATTTTATTCATTATTTTTTGTGATATCCTTTTTAATTTTTAGTTCCCTAATTTCCTTATATTGATACCTTCGAATAATTTATTCATCCCTTATAATTTTTAGAAAAAATATAAAATCTATTTTTTATGTAAATAAGTCTCAAATATCCTTGATACTATGAGTCTCAACTTCTATAAATATCACATCTCCTACTTTATTATTTATCTTAACCTAAAATCTTAGGTTAAGATAAAAGTTAAACCATAGTCCTTCAAAGTCTAATATAAGAAAAATTCTTAGATTTTAAATCTAAAAGATTTACTTTCTTAACTTAAGATTTGCAATCTCACATCATAATTTTAACTACTAGACTATGATAAAAAAGAATAATTCTTATAATTAAATTTACAGTCTAACACCTTTATTTTCAGCCACCTTATCAATTTACCGATGACTTTACTCAACAAACCATAAGGACATTGGAACTTTATACCTTGTCTTTGGAGCTTGATCAGCAATAGTAGGAACTGCCTTCAGAGTTTTAATTCGCTTAGAGTTAGGTCAACCTGGCAGATTTATTGGGGATGACCAAATTTATAATGTTATAGTTACAGCCCATGCCTTTATTATAATTTTTTTCATGGTTATACCTATTATAATCGGGGGCTTTGGAAATTGATTAGTACCCTTAATAATCGGGGCCCCAGATATAGCTTTTCCACGAATAAATAATATAAGTTTTTGACTTCTTCCCCCTTCTTTAACTCTTTTGCTTGCCGGAGGAATAGTTGAAAGAGGGGCCGGGACAGGATGGACTGTGTATCCCCCCTTAGCCTCGGGAATTGCCCATGCTGGAGCATCTGTTGATTTATCTATTTTTAGCCTTCATCTAGCAGGTGCTTCCTCAATTTTAGGAGCTGTAAACTTTATTACTACAATTATTAATATACGAACCCCTGGAATTTCATGAGATCAAACACCTTTATTTGTGTGATCCGTTTTCTTAACTGCTATTTTACTTCTATTATCTTTACCTGTTCTTGCCGGTGCGATTACTATGCTTTTAACTGACCGAAACCTTAACACCTCATTTTTTGACCCTAGAGGAGGGGGCGACCCCATTCTTTATCAACATTTATTTTGATTCTTTGGGCACCCAGAAGTCTATATTTTAATTCTCCCAGGATTCGGAATAGTTTCACATATTATTACATTCGAAAGAGGGAAAAAACAAACCTTTGGTCAATTAGGAATAATTTATGCTATAGCAGCTATTGGTTTACTAGGGTTCATTGTCTGAGCCCACCATATATTTACAGTAGGTATAGACGTAGACACGCGAGCTTATTTTACTACAGCTACTATAATTATTGCAGTACCAACAGGAGTAAAAATTTTTAGATGAATTGCTACAATCCAGGGAAGCTATTTAGCAACAACCCCAGCACTTATATGAGCTATCGGGTTTGTATTCCTTTTTACAGTAGGTGGATTAACAGGAATTATTTTAGCTAACTCATCAATTGATATTGTCCTTCATGACACTTATTATGTAGTCGCACATTTTCATTATGTTCTATCTATAGGAGCAGTGTTCGCTATCATAGGAGGTTTAATTCATTGATTTCCTTTATTTACTGGCTCAAGCATAAACCCAACATGATTAAAAATTCAATTTACTATTATATTTGTTGGGGTAAATCTAACATTTTTTCCTCAACATTTTTTAGGTTTAAACGGAATACCTCGTCGTTATTCTGATTACCCAGACGCCTTTACATCCTGAAATATTATTTCTTCTATAGGAAGTTATACTTCCGTAGTAGCCATTGTTATATTTAGTTATATTATCTGAGAAACTCTTTCTGGTAGACGGCCAGTGGTTAACCAACAAATTCAACCATCATATATTGAGTGACTTCAAAACTATCCGCCTTCTGAGCATTCTTACTCAGAATTAAATTTAATTTACAAATAAATTCTAATATGGCAGATTAGTGCAAAGAATTTAAGCTTCTTACATGGTTTAAACCTGTTAGAATTGTCTACATGAGCTGCTTTAAATTTTCAAAATGCTGTGTCTCCTTTAATGGAACAGTTAATTTTTTTTCATGACCATACAATAACAATTTTAATCCTAATTATCACAATTGTAGGATTTAATCTTTATTCAACTCTTATAAATTCAAACATTGATCAATATATATTAGAGTCTCAATCGTTAGAATTATTTTGAACGGTTGTTCCTAGATTTGTATTAATTTTTATTGGACTTCCTTCAATTCGTCTTTTATATATGCTTGATGAAGTATATAAACCAGCACTAACCCTAAAAACTATTGGACATCAATGATACTGATCTTATGAATACTCAGATTTTTTAAACATTGAATTTGACTCTTATATAACACCTTCTAACGAAAGAGAAACTGAAGGGTTTCGTTTACTAGATGTTGATAACCGCACTGTTATTCCTCTAAACTCCCAGGTTCGAACAATCATTACAGCCGCTGATGTCCTTCATTCATGAACTGTCCCAGCCCTAGGAGTTAAAGCTGATGCTGTACCTGGACGTCTTAACCAAGTAAATTTTTATACTAACCGACCTGGTTTGTTTTTCGGTCAATGCTCAGAAATTTGTGGGGCCAACCACAGATTTATACCTATCTGCATAGAAAGAGTAACCCCTAATTTCTTTATTAAATGAATTAAAAAAATATAGTTAAATGGCTGAAAGTAAGCAACGGTCTCTTAAACCGCCTAATAATATTTTAACATATATTTTTGACTAAAAAAATTAGTTAATGTTCTATAATATAATTTTGTCAAGATTAAGTAATTTTATAAATATTTTTTAATTCCTCAAATATACCCCCTTCTTTGAATAATTTTATTCGCTATTTTCACCCTTTTATTTGTCATTTTTTTAACTAAAATATTTTTTTATAATATAAACTCAAAGGCTAACACCTCAGAAACACTTATAAAAAAGAGATTAATTAATAAAACCTGATTATGATAACAAATCTTTTTTCTGTTTTTGACCCCTCAGCTAATTTTAATTTATCTTTAAATTGATTAAGATCTATTATTTTTATATTCCTAATAATTCCTTCATTCTGAATAATTGTGAATAAACACACCACAATCATTAATAAAATTTTCATAACTCTACACATAGAATTTAAAATATTGCTAGGGCCTAGCTCCAATATAGGTTCTACTGTTTTATTTATTACCTTATTAATATTTATTATATTAAATAATTTTTTAGGCCTTTTCCCATACATTTTTACCTCAACAAGACATATCACACTCACACTTACACTAGCCCTACCATTTTGAATAGGTTTTATATTATACGGATGAATTAACCTTACTAACCACATATTTGCTCATTTAGTACCTCAAAGAACCCCATCCGCTTTAATACCATTTATAGTCCTAATTGAATCTATTAGAAACATTATTCGACCTTTAACACTTTCAGTTCGTTTAATAGCAAATATAGTAGCAGGCCATCTCCTTATAACTCTTTTAGGGAATCAAACAGCTATTGCTTCTAATTTTATTTTAATAAGACTTATTATTACCCAAATTCTTTTATTAACATTAGAGTCAGCTGTAGCTTTAATTCAATCTTATGTATTTGCAGTTCTAACTACACTCTATTCAAGAGAAATCACTTCTCATTAATAATGATAATTAAAAGAAACCACTCTTTTCATTTAGTAGACCAAAGTCCTTGACCTTTAACAGGTGCATTAGGAGCATTAATACTCACCACAGGGACTGTAAAATGATTTCACTCATTTAATTTTTTAATTATAACTTTAGGATTAGTAACATTAGTAATTACATGCATTCAGTGGTGACGAGATATTAGACGAGAAAGTACATATCAAGGCCTCCATACATTTATTGTTGCTAAAGGAATACGATGGGGAATAATTCTTTTTATCACTTCAGAAGTACTTTTCTTTTTCTCTTTTTTTTGAAGCTTTTTCCATAGAAGTTTAGCTCCAACTATAGAAATTGGATTAAACTGGCCCCCATCAGGAATCACGCCTTTTAACCCCATTCAAGTTCCTCTTCTTAATACTATTATTTTGTTATCTTCGGGTGTAACTATTACATGATCTCATCATAGAATTATAGAAAATAAGCACTCTCAAGCAGTTCAAAGACTACTTTTAACTGTAATTCTTGGGGGCTATTTCACTTGTCTCCAAGCTATAGAATATATTGAAGCATCATTTTCAATTGCTGACTCAGCTTATGGCTCAACATTTTTTGTAGCTACAGGATTTCATGGTCTTCATGTAATTATTGGGTCTACATTCCTTCTAGTTTGTTTATACCGATTAAATAATTGTCATTTTTCAAGATCGCATCATTTCGGCTTTGAAGCAGCAGCCTGATACTGGCATTTCGTAGATGTAGTTTGATTATTTTTATATTTAACAATCTACTGGTGGGGAAGATAAAATCATACATTATTATTATAAATCAGTATATTTAGCTTCCAACTAAAAAGTTCTTTAAAGAATTATGTAATTTTAATAATTTTTTTTATTTCTCTAGCTTTATCCTTTTTATTAATTTTAATTAATTCTTTTATTTCAAAAAAAATAATTTCTGATCGAGAAAAAACTTCTCCTTTCGAATGTGGCTTTGACCCTAAAAGAACAGCCCGCATCCCATTTTCCCTACGATTTTATTTAATTGCTGTAATCTTTTTAATTTTCGATGTAGAAATTACCTTAATTATACCTATGCCCATTATAATTTTCCAAAATAACTTAATATCAATTATATTTTTAACCTTATTTTTTATTTCAATTTTAATTGTAGGGCTCCTACACGAATGAAAGGAAGGAGCCCTACAATGAGACTTATAGGAATATAGTTAATTATAACACCTGGGTTGCATTCAGGAAGTGCTATCTGGCTGTTCTTAAAGATGAAGCGATTATTTGCTGTTAGTTTCGACCTAATCTTAGAAATTTATTTTCCATCTTTTTAAAATGAAACCAAAACAGCGGTGTGTCATTGTTAATGATAATTAGAATTTAAACACTTCCATTTTAAGAAATGATAGTTTAAATTTAAGCCGCTAACTTAATTATTTTAATGGTTAAATTCCATTACATTTTATATCATTTTAGTTTATTAAAACACCATATTTTCATTATGGAGATAAATTTTTATAATTTAGAAGATATTTACTCAAAAGATTTAAATCTACCTAAGCATCTTCAATGCTTTGCTCTAGCTTAAGCTACCTGAATAAACTAAAACCATTATTAAAATAACTATTATTAAGAAAAAAAATCAAGTATAGTTTTTGAGACTCAAAAAATTTTGGGAGTCTGTAATTTTTAATCTTCTAATTAAATAAATTACCCCCTGTCCTCCAACATACTCATACCACCCTTGGTCACAAATCCTATGGAATACCTTACCTTGCTTTAAACCTTCTATAAAAAATAAAACTGAAATAAAAGGCATATATCATATTCCCCCTAAAAAATGTTTAATTTCTCTTATTAAAACATCATTTAAATTATAATAAGAAATAGTAATGTAAGAAAATAATGTAACTATTAAAACTCCAATCAAAATTAAAATTTTAAAAAATATAGGTAGAAAAATAAAATAAGAAGGAAAGTAAACTCATCTTATAATTGAACCAGCTCTAATTGCTAAAACAAATAATACTCTCATACAATAAACTATGCCTCTTTTTTCTCTTATTAAATTTATTGTCTTAACCCCTATATTTCGTCAAAATAAAAAGTATCTTAATCGTACTCTGTATCTCACTGTAAATAAAGTTCCTATAATGATAATTAAAAATATAAATTCATTTATTATATTAAGTTGGTAAACTTCTAAAATTAAATCCTTAGAGTAAAATCCAGATAAAAAAGGAAAACCACATAAAGATAAAGAGCACCCTATAAAATAAACTCTTCTAATAGGCAATTCTCGTCAAAACCCTCCTATTAACCGAATATCCTGAATATCCCCAACTCTATGAATATAAACTCCCGCGCATAAGAACAATAAAGACTTAAATAAAGCATGACTTAAAAGATGAAAAAAAGATAATTCTATAAACCCCAAGCCTAAAATTATTATCATTACCCCTAATTGTCTTAAGGTTGATAGAGCAATAATTTTTTTAAGGTCACTCTCAAAGTTAGCCCCTAGGCCCGATATAAACATAGTTAAAGTGCCCACAAAAAAAATAAAATTATTTAAATTTAAAATACTTCTAAATCGAATTAACAAATAAACTCCTGCAGTCACTAAAGTGGAAGAATGAACTAAAGCTGACACAGGGGTAGGAGCTGCTATAGCAGCAGGTAGCCAAGCAGAGAAAGGAATTTGTGCACTTTTAGTTATTGCAGCTAAAATTATTATAGCTAGTAAAAATACTAGTTCCCTTGGAGGGTGTATAAATCCTAAATAGTAAAAATTTCATCTATTAAAATTAGAAAATCATGCAATTCCTAACAAGATAGCTACATCTCCTACCCGGTTAGACAAAATAGTTAGTATCCCAGCATTAGCAGACTTAACATTTTGGTAATAAATTACTAAACAGTAAGAAACAAGTCCTAAGCCATCCCATCCTAAAAGAATTCTAATCAAATTAGGGCTGATAATTATTAATATTATTGATAAGACAAACAAACAAACTAAGATAATAAAACGATATATGAATTTATCTCCTCTTATATAATATGTTCTATAAAATAAAACCATCGAAGAAATTAAGCTAACTAAACCTGTAAACGTTAAACTTATTCAATCTATTAATAAAGTTATAATAATTAAGCTTCCGAATAAGTCAAACAACTCTCATTCCACAAAAATTACTTTTGCGTCAAAGTAAAAAGACACTCCTAACCCTAACCCGACTATAGAAAAAATAAATATTAACACTCCTATGTAGTAACTCACCAAATTAAATTTTAAAATTGTTAAAAGAGATCTACCTCATCTTTAAATTCACAAATTAAAATTTTCTGTTTAAACTATTTTAACAAAATATTATTATAAATCTTTCTGATTTTAAAACTATTAAATATACGGGAATAGTATGTATATTTAATACATGAAATTCACGATAAGAAGTGTTTAAAATAGAGTAACCTCCCAAATAATTAGCCCCATGTTGAGAGTATGAAAAGAGATAAATAGTAAAAACAGCTCCTAGGAAAGAACCTAAAGGAAATATTAATAATATTAAAACATCATACTTTAAAATTCTAATTATTAAATAAATTTCAGACAAAAGATTAATAGTAGGCGGGGCTGCTATGTTAGCCCCACATAATAAAAAAAAGAATAAAGTAAATAAAGGAAATAATAAGAGAAGGCCGCTATTTAAGAAAAAACTTCGTCTTCTAGAACGCTCATAGTATATATTTACTATACAAAAAAGACCAGAAGAAGACACCCCATGTCTAATCATTATTATTAAAGAACCTCTATAACCGCTTAAACTAAACCCTAGGCAGCCACATAATACTAAAGCTATGTGAGCGACAGAAGAATATGCTACTAACGCTTTTAAATCATTAAGACGACAACATATAAACCCAAGGTAGCTTATCCCTAAAATTCTTAGCCCATAGAGCAAGCCCTTTAATCCCACTAAACCGCTCAAACATAAAGGTAGTAAACGTATAAGACCATAGCCTCCTAATTTTAGAAGAACTCCTGCTAAAATTATAGACCCTGCTACAGGAGCTTCCACGTGAGCTTTTGGAAGTCATAGATGAACAAAATATATGGGCAATTTTACTAAAAATGCTAAAATAAATAATAGCCCTAAAACACTATAATTTATACTTATAGTGTAAAAAAACGATATTAACTCCAAAGAACCAGTATCTCAATACAATAGTAAAAGACTAATTAATAAAGGCAAAGATGCTAATAAAGTGTAGAATAAAAAATAAATTCCAGCCTGAAGACGTTCAGGCTGGTAACCCCAGCCTATAATAATTAATAAAGTAGGAATCAAAGAGGCTTCAAAAAAAAAATAAAAAGAAAGAAGATTAGTTACATAAAATGTAACTAACAAAATAAATATTAATATATAAACAAAAACATTAAAATATAATATGTTACCGGTAACTCTCGACACTCTTCCGTAATATATTATCACGGAAATTCAAATTCTTAGTAACACCAAACTAAATGATAGTACATCCCCACCTAAAGAGGCTGAAAAAAAAGTAAAATCTACTAAAAAAAAGTAACCTGTTAATAAAAGTATAAGCAGAAAAATTACTATTCACCCAGATAATAATCAAACTAATTTTAAGTCTATTATTAATGAAATTGCTCCCAAAAGACTCACCAAAATAAATTTTATCATTATCCGTAGTTAAAAATTAATTATACTTACAGTAAAACCCCAAATCTCTTAAAATAATCACCCCCGTATCTTCGACCCATAATAATTAAAATAGAGAGTCCCAAAGCACCCTCACAAGCAGTTATTACTAAATAAATAAAAGAAAAATAATAGGATCCAAAATCTAAACACAAAAATATTATTAAATAAACTATTAAAACCATGTACTCTAGTCTCAACAATATAGACAAAAGATGTTCTCGAACAGATACAAACACTAATATTCCCCCTATTAAAGAAATCAAAGCAATAAACATTAAAATAAGTTTTTATAGTTTAAAAAAAACATTAGTCTTGTAAACTAAAATTTAATAAGTTTATAAAAACTTCAAAACAATAATATTTATTATATTATCAACTTCCAAAGCTAAAATTTTAAATTAAACTATATTTTGCATAAAGAAAAGAAAAAAAACGCCATCAACTAGAACTATTCTAGAGTATATTTCTGGGGCAGAGTGAGACAGTAGAAGGAAAGGGGTAGCGCGAAGGGAAAGCAAAGGTTTCCGTTGTTTGTTTATTGCTTTTTTATTTCGCATTTGCCAAGGACTAACTATTCTTATTCAAAGAATAAACTTAACAATAATTTTATGATTAATTAATAAAACTGCATGATTCTCATTCCTTCTATTTATAATTTTTTTGGGGGGGCTTATAGTTTTATTTATTTATATCACTAGCCTCGCTAGTAACGAAAAATTNCATCAATAATAATGGTTATGTCTAACCCAGTAGCAATTATACTAACTATTCTTATTCAAAGAATAAACTTAACAATAATTTTATGATTAATTAATAAAACTGCATGATTCTCATTCCTTCTATTTATAATTTTTTTGGGGGGGCTTATAGTTTTATTTATTTATATCACTAGCCTCGCTAGTAACGAAAAATTCTCATTTGATTGAATTAATAGTATTAAATTGATTTTTCCCCCGTTAATTACTTCAGTTATTATAGTCTTAATTAATCCTTCATTAATCTCTAAAGCAACAAAAATAATTAACACTTTTAACTTAATTACACTAAATTTTTCACACTCTTTATTAACACCAATCAGAATAGTAATAATTTACCTTCTTATTACATTAATTGTGGTGGTAAAAATTTCATCAAAAATTCAAGGTCCTCTTCGAAACATGATCAAAAAATAATGACAAATCTTCGAAAATCTCACCCTTTGATTAAAATTGTTAATGGGTCTTTAATTGATCTTCCCTCCCCTATTAATATCTCTGCAATATGAAACTTTGGTTCATTACTAGGGTTATGCTTAATAACACAAATTTTAACTGGTTTATTTTTAGCTATACATTACACAGCTGATGTGACATTAGCTTTTCAAAGAGTGTCACACATTTCACGAGATGTAAATTATGGATGACTTCTTCGTGCTACACATGCTAATGGAGCCTCTTTTTTCTTCATTTGTCTTTATATACATGCAGGACGAGGTATATATTATTCTTCATATTTTTTTACCCACGCTTGATCTGTAGGAGTAATTATTCTTCTAGTCATTATAGCAACCGCCTTTATAGGGTATGTATTAATTTGAGGTCAAATATCATTTTGAGCAGCAACAGTTATTACAAACTTACTTTCAGCTATCCCCTACGTAGGTAAAATAATAGTCCAATGAATTTGGGGGGGATTTGCAGTTGATAACGCTACATTAACACGATTTTTTACATTTCACTTTCTTCTACCTTTTGTGGTAGCAGGTCTTTCAATAGTTCATCTACTGTTCATTCACCAAACAGGGTCTAATAACCCTGTGGGGTCAAACTCTAATATGGACAAAATTCCTTTTCATCCTTTCTTTTCCATTAAAGATCTAGTAGGATTTCTTATTATACTTTCAGCTTTATTAATACTAGTTTTAACTAATCCCTTCCTTTTAGGGGATGTAGAAAACTTTATTCCTGCTAACCCGTTAGTTACCCCGGTTCATATTCAACCAGAGTGATATTTTCTATTTGCTTACGCAATTCTTCGCTCTATTCCCAATAAATTAGGAGGCGCCATCGCTTTAGTTGCGTCAATCATAATTTTATTCATTTTACCATTTTCTCAAAAATCAAATTCACAAGGCACCCAGTTTTACCCCCTATCTAAATTAACATTTTGAGTGATAATTAGTATCGTTCTTCTTTTAACATGAATTGGAGCACGACCAGCAGAAGACCCTTATATCATTGTAGGCCAAACTCTTACTATTTTATACTTTTTATATTTCATCATAAACCCTGTTATTATTAAAGCCTGAGATAAATTAATAAATTAATTATTTGACTGAACGCCCAAGTAGTTATCTTGAAAATAACCTAAAAGAGTTTAACTCTCTTAATAATTTATATTTCGTTATAAATTTCATTATCTCCCCTGAGATAAATTAAATTTTAAAAATTTAATTAATTAATTAAAATTACACCCCCCAAGTATAAAATAATTAACCACAAAGAAATAGGTAAAAAACACTTTCAAGCCAAATATATTAATTTGTCATAACGATAACGAGGCATAGTACCTCGAATTCAAATAAATCAATAACAAAAAAAGCATCCTAAAAAATTAAATAACAACACACTAAATCATAATCTTCCTCCAAAAAATATTAAAGAAATTAAATAGCTCATAAAGATGATTCTTCCATATTCAGCCAAAAACAATAAAGCAAAGCCCCCTCTCCCATATTCAATATTAAACCCAGAAACTAACTCGGACTCCCCTTCCGCAAAGTCAAAGGGAGTTCGGTTAGTTTCCGCTAAACAAGATGTAACCCAACAAAGAAAAATAGGAAACATAAAAAGAAGGAATCAAATAATTTTCTGAGACTCATATAAATTAGAAAAATTGTAACCTAAGATTAAAAAAATCAAAGACAACAGTAATAAAGCTATTCTTACTTCATAAGAAATGGTTTGAGCCACCCCTCGCACAGCCCCCAATATTGCATAATTAGAATTTGAAGATCAACCTCTCCCCATTAGAGTATAGACTCCAAACCCTGTGCAACAAAAAAAGAAAGTTACTCCATATCTAAAGTTAACTGAATTTGCCCCCCATGGCATTACAGGTCAGATTAATAACATAATAAATAAGGATAAAACAGGTGAAATGTAATAAATGATCA
>VYYJ01003746.1:0-15550 GCA_021029165.1 Cyphoderus albinus
CGGACGCCACTTTCTCTATTGTATGTAAAACAGTTCAGCGAAGTCGAAAATGACAAATAAAATCATATCGTACCTTGGCAAAATGTATTTTTTGCTGGTGAGGCCAAACTCGGCATCACAAATCCCTACCTCTCCGGGAAAGTTTTGAGCGTCCCAGCTCAGGTAAATATGACCCGTCACTGATATAGTTTGTTTTTTAAATGTTTTTATTTGATACAATTTTCTTTTTTAAATTTACAATAATGTTGGTGGCATCAAATGCATATATTGTAACAATTCTTTCTTCGTAACGTTTAATGCCAAAGCCTTATTAAAAACCTTTTTAACTCGTTTTTTAACACTGCTATGCTTCGTAATTTTTCGTTTTCGCTTTGTTGCCCGCAATTTCCGATTTTTGATTGCAATATCTGTCATGGATAACTTCGGCTTTGTGATATGAATTGGTGGATGCAAATTATCTTTCAATTCTTGATCAGTTATTTTTTTATGCAAAGGAGCATTCATGTCACCTGTATTGGCGGTAGTGCTTGATAAATTTTTTAGCTCCAAATCCCAATCTTCATCCAAATTTTCTACTAAACTTAAATTTGCACCATTGAGGACTTCTTGTGGTTTTGACGACTCATCTTGTCTAATGGTTCCCTGATTAACCGAACAGTGGTATTTAACAATTTCGATGAGTTTTTCTCTTTGGTTTAGTACTACATATTTATTTCTTATAATTGAGAAAAGCTTGTCAACCGATTGTGGGAGAGTACGTGTAACCAACTGCAAGTTTTTAAAAGTAATTATTTCTTCCGGATGGAAATCGATATCTTTTGCTAACTCTTCTCTCCATTCGAATAAATCGCCAAACACTGCTTGTTCATTCATTCCGTTAAAAGTCCCAGGTAGTGTTGCACTCGATTCTACAAATCTTTGCCATGCAGCTTGAGTCGTTTTTACCTTGCCCTGTGATACAATTTTGAGGCATGCATTTTTACTCCTTGGAAAATTTTCCTGCATTATAAATGAATCTCTTTGTTTCAGTTCTAACCAACAATCAAATAAATAATCGGTATCTTTAGATGCGTATTCTAATAATTCCGGATGCAATGGTCTATTGGTCCAGTCTGCATGTTGACCTAGTTTGTCTATGTCAATATTCAATAATATTTTTACCATTTGTTGAAATGAAATGGATTCCGAGACTGGACCAGGATTAAAAGGATCATACTCTTTACTCATTACAATGTAGAAGAGTTCTTGACTATCGAGTGCTCCTACTGTAAAAATGCCAAAATTCCTTTGTAATGGAATTAGATCTGAAGAACTATGAAACACTTTTAATATTTCCGGATTTTCGAATATTTTAGCCAAATATTTTGGAATTTTCTCAAACAGCAGCAGTGCATCAATGACGTAATTAATGACAGGAGTGGATATTTGGATTGTACATGTGAGTGGTGCATATGTTTTTGTATACATTTCTGTATCTACCGTAATAACTTTATAGTTTTCAATTACCATGCTTATTTTATGTAACATGTTTTCATTATCTATCAAGACTGTTTGACGCTTTGTTGTGGTTTCCGGAGACCAAAGCATGCGCTCTGTTATTTTCCATTTATTTACTAAATCTGCCTTTGGATGAAAACCTGAATACGACATTTGGTTGATGTTTTGCCTCCATTCCAAAAATTTTGGGATTCTTTCATGTGGTCTTTGTTTCGCCTTTCCGTACTTCAGCGCCGCTTCCTTTACTTGTTGGTAGTATGACGACATCTGTATTTAATGAATACAAACCGAAACGTTGCTCAGTGTTTTTCAAAGTACAGTTTCAAATATTTATTTTCATTCAAGTATTACTTAATTTAATACAAGGGAAGTTGATTAATTATATAGTGTTTTTACTTTTTTGAACAGCTTTCGTAATTCGGTAAATATGTATCAAGTAATTGGAAAAGATTATTGTGTTGCCCCTGATCTAGGTTACTCATGTGTTGAATTTCTGTTGCATTGAACTCAAATTGTGCATTGATTGTATTCTTAATCTGCTCAACATTTGTAAATTGCGAAAATGAATTTTGATTAGTATTGACGATAGCTGTTTCAACTGTGTGATTAATGTTCATGGGAATGATTATTGATGGAAACGTGGTGTCAATTCTATGTTTTATAATTTGTTCAAGACGCTCTTTTTCTCGGATAATCAAACGGTGTTTTTGCTTTCTTTCATTTTCTCTTTCTTTGATTTTACTTTCATCTTTCGCTGTCAATAATGCCACAGATCTAATATCTTTCACCAACCAATTTTTTTCTTTATCTTCTTCAATTTCACTATAAGCATTCCAAACTAAGGATGGCCTATTTTTGTATAATTGTTCATCTTTCTTTTTAATTTTGATTCTTTTCGTGTTTAGTTTAAACAAATTTGGAATACCTGTCTTGGAATTATCAAAGGTTACTTTGCGATTTTTCCAGCCAACGCCGATAACGCCATCTTTTTCATTTCTAGGTGAAATCGTTACGACAAGGTTTTTGGGGAAAAACATTTCATGTCGAATTTGAGTAAGCGAAACTTCATCAGAAGAAAAGCATTGTTGCCAAAACTCTAATTCCATTTCTGTTCTTATATCATCTTCTCTTATAACACACTTTTTTTGCTTTAAATCATTGAACTCTTTGAATCGAGTCGACATTAACTTGATTTCATTGGTATTTGATTTTATCTTTGAATTTCTAACCGGTGCATGTTGCCCTATTTTATTGATACTATCTATACTTATATTACGCCGCAGTCTTCTTTTAGTTGCTTTTGTCTGAACCGTTGAAACTTCAACTTGAGAGTCCATTTCTAAATAAAGACAAATTTAAGCGAACATTAATTACACTTTACACGGAATTAGTTGATCAATGTGAATCTTGTTTGCAATTTGGGCAGTTTCAACATGCACTATGTTATAAATATAATCACTGATTTTATGTGTGACTTTATACGGACCTTCCAAAACATGTGCCAAAGAAGCCGTAATGCCTTTATCGGCACTTGATAATGTATGAGATCTCATCCATACTAAATCATCAATTTCAAACGTTCGGTGTTTAGACTTTTGGTTTTTGTATTGCAATGAAATTTCTTTCATCTCCTCAGAGTTCTCATACGCAATATCATGTACAAGTTTTAATCGATTTTGTAATTCTCTTATCTCTTTAATTTGCGACAGTTCAACCTCACATCTGTTGTCAAAGTCGCAACGCATTTCCCTTCCAAACATTAAATATGCTGGCGAAAATTGCGTAGAGGTACTTATTGCAGAGTTAATTGCAAATTGAATTTCGTTGAGACAACGATCCCAGTCGTTTGTTTTCTTCATCAGTGCGCGTATCATTACTTTAATAACCGAATTGTACCTTTCGCAGACATTTGCACAAGGCCTGTAAGGTGGGATAAAGTAAGGTTTAACACCCATAAGTGTAGCCCATTCAATGTATTTCTTTGAAGTAAAAATGGACCCATTATCCGATATAATAACTTTCGGTAAACCAAAAGTAGTAAAGACATTTTGCAAAATTTCTAGTAGTTTATTTGTGGTTGCTTCTCGCATTGGATGAATGATGCAATATCTAGAAAAATTATCTACAATTACACATATATATCGGTTTTGCCGCGGCGATTTGCAATAACCTCCCATCAAATCAATATTTAAGGTATGCCAAACTATTTCAGAACTAAGACTCCTCAATGGAACTGGTGCCACTCTAGGTGTCTTGGCCTGCGCACATTTAACACAACGAGTAATAAAGTTGTCAACATCTCTACCCATTGTACGCCACCAAACTCGTTGCTCTAATTTAGCATATGTACGCTTTCTGCCTAGGTGTGCATGTATGTCCTCATTGTGAAATATCGAGATCAGTCTTTCCTGCAATGACTGCGGAATCCAAATTCGATATGCGTTTTCTGCATCCTCCCAGATTTTATTTTTAGGACCTATGTAACGCAGAAGAAGCCCATCTTTAATCAATAAAGCTTTTTCTGATAGCTTCTTAATCTTCTTACTGTCAGTATTTTGTTGGCTGTATTCATTTAACATGAATGCTTTAATTTTGCTTAATAAAGGATCCAATTCTTGTTCTTTCATTATTAAGTCCTTGTCAATTGGATCTGCTGGTTCAAAAATGTAAGATTCAACCCGCGAAAGGAAATCCGCTACCCGAATAGCAGGGCTGTTACCAGGTTTGTATTTCACAGTGAAAGAGTAAGCCTGCATAAACATGTACCATCTAGCAAGTCTCCCTGATGAAACCTTAAGAGTGTTTAGAAAGCTTATGGCTCTATGATCACATTCCAAAGTAAAATGCGAAAGAAAAATGTAAGGATTGTATTTACGAACTGCAAATATCACTGCAAACAATTCCAATTCCGTACTACTAAAATTACTCTCGCGCTCATCAAGAACCTTACTTGCAAAATAAACTGGATACCTAACGCCCTCTCTTTCTTGTGAAAGAACGCCACTAACTGCAATTTTGCTAGCATCTGTTGTAATAATAAATTCTCTATTCAGGTCGGGCAGATACACTTCTGTAAAGTTTGCGAGCCTATTTTTAAGGTCATCAAAACCTTCTTGACATTTCTCTGACCAAATAAATTCGTTTTTTGTTGATGTTAATGCATACAACGGAGCAGCAGAAACGGCGAAGTTTGGAATAAATCTACGGTAAAACAAGATCGCTCCCATAAAACTTCTAACAGCTGTAGCATTTTTGGGAACCGGAAGTTTCCGAATTTTTTCCACCTTGTCCGGATCTGGCTCAATTTTACACTGCTCGCCAGGTATTATAATAAAACCTAAAAATTTCAAACGCCGCTTACAAAGTTGCAGTTTCTGTGGTGAGAATGTCCAGCCATCCTCAGCAAAACGTTTATAAACTTCAGCAAGATGTTCACAGTGCTCATTGAAATCTTGAGAAAATGTTACATTATCGTCAAAAAATGCAAATGTAAAATCATAAAGGATATCCTGCAGTAAACTATCCATTGCAAATTGAAAGTAGGCAGGGCTTGAACCTAAGCCTTGTGGTGATGTCTTAAATTGAAAATTACCTAAAGGGCAACGAAAGGCTGTTTTCTCCCGATCTTTTTCCTCAATTGCAAGTTGAAAAAAGGCATCGGTCAAATCAGCAGTACTTATGTACTTGCTTTTACCAAGACAACTAAGAATTGACTCTATGTTCGGCATTGGGTACGCCGGAATTTTAAGTATCTTGTTTAAGGGTTTGTAATTCACAACAAATCGATATTTGCCGTTAGGCTTCTTAATAATGAACGGATTGCTTGACCATTCTGAAGTACTGCGCTCAATTACATCATTTTCAAGCATTTCATTAATGATACCCGCGAAAATGTTTCTCAATTGAGGTGAAACTGGAATGTATTTGGATTTAATAGGAGGATGATCTCCCGTTTCAATCTTATGCTTAATCCTAGTGCATAGTCCTGGCTTATTTGTAAAAATATGCATTACCGGGGTAAACACTTCTCTAAGCTTTTCCTTCCTTTCTTCCTCCAACTCTTTCGGAACTAAAATAAAATCTTCAATATCCCAATACAAATTTTCCATATCCTCTTCGACCTTTGAATTAACTTGAGACAATTCTTCGTCTTCAGAATAAGCGACAAGACAATCTAATTCAGGAGTTTGGTCGGGTTCTGCTTCTTCCAACTGTAAAAGAAAACTGTCGGCTCTATCATCAATTTCATTTTCGACACTTTGATCAATGGTTTGATCCTTGTTCTCTTTACTGAAATTTCCTAAAAAGTACATAAAAGGAAACATTTTCCACGAATTTCCGACTGTAATACCACCCTCTGTGATATAAGGCACAATTCTCTCTTTTCCTATGATATCCCTCCCCAATATTATGTAATCCAATAATCCGGGCAAAATAATAAATTTATGGACTGATTTAAAGCCGTCCTTTAACTCTACTTCAATGTCTACTGCATCTACTACTTCCGTGATGCCAGTAAGACTCTTTATCTTGCGTTTCTCTTTCTTTATTTCTAGGTTATTTTCCTTGACCATTTCAATGACTTTGTCACCAATTATACTAATGCATGACCCTGTATCAACTAATGACGGAATATCAGTGCCTAAAAGATGTAATTCTACGCAGGGCTTATTTCTGAAATCCATACTGGTAGCGTCGAAAATTTCATCCAGCTCGCCCACGTCCAAATCGTTTATTGACGTGGGCCTCGCCCGTTTCCCGAAGTTGAATTACGAGAAGGGCAAACACGGAGCTGATGGTCTCCCCCGCATCCGTAACATTTAATCGGAGATTTTTCCTCATGTACTTGTCTATCTAACGAATTGCTTGGTGACTGTGACCTTTGAAATCTATTTTCCGCGTTCCGAACTGGAGACTGTGAACGCCAATTACTGGGTGACTTTTCATTGTTATTTTGGCTAGATGCCGAGCCTGGTTGAGAATTATATCTATTTTGTTGTTCTTGTCTACGGTCAGGGGAACGTGTGAGATCCCTTTGATATTGAAAATCTGGTCTATTGGATGAGTATGTCTGCCTACCATTAACATTATATTTACTTTCCCTTTCGTTGTTTCGTGTGAAATCATTTTCCTTGTCCAAATGTCCTTCATTTGGGTGACCTCTGTATGTCTGATTACGGTCACCGTCATAATATCGCGAATTAACGTTAATTACTGGTGACTGTGACCGAAAGTAATATTCCTGATTATTGTCCGTGTCGAACGAAACATGTCGTTGCGGGTAAGGACTTCCATTTCTATTTCTAGAATGGCTGTACGAATTTTCCCTGTAACCTGAATTGAAACTCTGCTGGTAATTCATTTCTCTTCGCGAGTCCTGAAAATTCCTATTTTGCCATGGACCTGGTGATGTAGATCGTGTTCGATTGTAACTGTGTTCATGAGTAAAATTGCCACGTGATGCCAATAATGATGGTTCAATACTATTATAAGTTGGCGGACGCTTATAAGCTCTTTTGCGAGCAATTAATGCATCAATATTTTCTGCTTGAGTTTTCAGTTCATAAACCGAACCTATTTCAGACAGATCTCTAAAATAATTAGAGCATTCCGGATTTAGGCGGCGAATTATTCTAAATACAAATTCACTGTCTAGTATTGGCATATTCAAACGCTGATAATAACCAGCAATTTTACGAATATACTCGCTCAAGGGCTCATCAACATCTTGTGTTCTCTTTTCTAATTCCGATCTTAATTTTTCCTCGTAATCATGAGCCTGATACGATCTTCTAAATCGATGGAGAAAGTCTGCCATATTCAATATTGGACAAAATTCTTTTTCTAATTTGTACCACATATTTGCGTCCCCTCTGAGAACGCATGGTAAAACACCATTTAACATCTCGAACTCAGAAATATTGAGACTTGACTGGTAATGAGTCAATAGGTCAATAAACTCGTATGGAGTTTTAAGGTCGCCTCTGCCAATGTACGTGGGAGCTTCAAGATTTTTTAAATAATGTCGATTTGCAAAGTTTCCATCAGACATGGAAAAAGCCGTAGGATGAGAACCTTGTGAAGGAAATGAATTTGGAACCAAAGTACTCATTCCCCTTAATGGTATATTATGTGCGTAATGATAATTATGAGGCTGTGATGAAAAGTGAGAGTCGCCCCATGAAAAACTATTTGCATTTGCTTGTCTAGTTTGAGTCTCCGTACGCTGGTTTTGAATTGAAAGATTTAAAACGGCCTGAGGACTTGGCCTGATATCTCTGGAGCGTCTGTCATTTGGAAATTCATTTTGAAAGAAATTTTCCAACCGAGGCATATGACTAGACAATCGTGGTGCATCCTCTCTGCTGTATCTTACGTTCCCACCGAAATTCAAATTACGACGGGCTGCAGGACGAGATTGTCTATTACCGCGACCACTATTATGATATGACGAAACCAAATGTTCATTAGTGCTAGGAACTCCAATTCTACTGCTGGAAGCATTAGCATTGTTGAATCTAACATCTTGCGAAAAACCGTTTTCACAGCCATTATTTTGATTAGGTAAATTATTCTGTGATGCAAATTCATTACGAGCAAGTAGTGCATTTATCGGACCATTTAAATGTACATTTGGGCCATCTGTCTGTACCGCAACCACTTCTCCATTACCCCTCTGATTCTGTACCTGGGGCTGCCCCTCAGCCACATTATTATTAAAGGTTGGTAGAGCATTCGAACGATTTGAATCTCTTCTTTCTAAAGCCTGAATAACGGCAGGTTGTATATTTCCATTCGAACTTGAATTGTTAATAGAAATTGGAACTATATTCCTACTTGACTGTTCTTCCATTTGTTGCTGATTCGAAAATCCATTATTATTATTCAAATTCACTTGACCATCCGGATTTGAAGACAATACGTTCGCAGGATTCGCTAAAGTCAAGTCTTGATTTCTGAGTGTATTACCTGCCTGAACTGCTAATGAATCCGGGTTTCTGTCACCGGAGGGTACCAAGGAGTCGTGTTGAACGACTCGATCATTTGGATTGATCTCCCTCCTATTTGACGGAATTTGGCGATTCTGAACAGTAGCAGGGGTATGCACTAATGCGTTTCCCTGTAAAGGAATAGCATTGACTATGTCATTGTTTTGACCTCTATTATTCATGGAGTTCGCCGATGTACTTGGAGTTTGGTCAACCATGGAACTATTTGTGTTTAAACCAGAACGATTCTGACGTTCGCCTTGTTCCCTCGTGACAAATGGATTAGGAGTACCTACCATATTAACTGAATTTCCATGTGATGGACCTTGCCCATTCGAATTAGATCTAGCAGCCATGCTAGTGTTAACGACAGCAACTTGCCTTCTACCAATTGTCTCAAGATGACAAAGGGAATCTGGGTCACTATTTAAACGAGTGGTTCTTCTATCCGACATTAACCTCTAGCTCTATTGACTATTTGTCTTGTAACTTGAGGAAGACAATATACTACAAATGTGGAAGTACTCAATACTGTCACGCGTCTATTCGGTAGGAATGTACTGAGAAGAAATTCTTTTCTACAGTAACTTCGACTATTGTAATAGTTATCTATGTCTTCCTCGCTAGAGTATGAGAATCCGTAATACCTAAAACTATTCTTGAATATGCGATCAAGTTGAATAAACGGGAGAAATACTGTGGAAGGTGCAACCTCAATTAAATAACGTCGTTGTTGAAACGTTCTGCCTTGATTATTTTTGTCCTTCAAAACAAAATCAATAAACCAAGAATGTGATTGAGCACGAGTACACGATACCCAAAGCATGAATAGAAACTAAAGGAGCTAAAATGGAATATTTGGAAATCTTGTAAAATTTCAAAAGTTTAAAACTAATTCCAAACTAAGCTAATTTTATGTAGATAAATTATCGGCTGCTGAATTGTTGGTATTATATAGTTTTGGTTTTTATGAATTTTTGTTTTACCGTTAGGAAAATTTCTAAAGGAATCGTAAAATAGAGTAGAAAAATTTGCTAAAATGAATAAACTGGACCAATCCGGTACATAAAGTGAGTAAGATATCTAATTAAAGAACGTAAAGTGAGTAGAATTAGTAAAACTAGTAAAAATAGTAAAATTAGTAAAGGTCGTAAAAGTAGTAAAACCAGTAAAAGTGGTAAAACTAGTAAAAGTAGTAAAAGTAGTAAATGTAATAAAGTTAGTAAAAGTAGTAAAACTCGTATAGTAAGTAAACTTAGTGAAGTGAGTAAATAAGAGTAAGTGAGTGAGAAGTGAGTGAAACAATAGAGATTATATAGGGCGTAGCCTAAATGTAACTAACTTTTTCGGATATGTGATTACCCCTGTATTAATACTCCTTTATTTATTGTACTATTATACTGAATATCCTGTGTTTTACCAATTATTTGTTTGGTTAACCAATATCAGATTTAAATATGTACTATTAGAAATAATTCAAGACCTTTAAAACTTATAATTGAAAAGACTTATAAAATTGAAAAACATGGACCAACTAAACCAATAATTGCGCAACTGATAACAGATTCCAGTCCGATCCCCGGCTTCTCTTGAAACCAGAAAGTAGGTTCGCCAATTGTGGTAGGTGGAATGAAAGGTGGATGTTCGGATCAAAGGAAACAAGAAATAATGAATGATAAATTGAAGTTTTATGATATGATAATGAAAAATGACAAACCTTTACCACTCCTCTGAATAACTCATCTGATATTGGTTAATATGATCAAGGTGATTCATTACCAAACAAATAAAGAAACGATTTACACAGGAAATATATATAATGCTATTAATTACTCTTTATTAAAAGACTCAAAAGGAAACTGAAGTTCTTATTCTCGAGAAAAGAAATACCAAAATTATTTTTAGACTCTTACTTATTAATAGTAGATTATAATTAATACCGTACAATATTTTTCACAAACTTAAATGTTTTGAAAACAGGTAATGAGATATAATTTTCAATGTCTGATTCAACAGAGCCAAAAGTTCCGAGAGAAGAAGTATCCCTGCGAGAACGAACTCTGCTTTAACCAGATAATATAAAATTGTCTCAAACCCAAAATTACAATTTTAGAATCGACTTTGCCTTTTTTCTTATCAATTTAAATATTTCTGTGATTATAGTTAGATCTCAATCTTTACTATCAACCTTCTAGGATTTGATTAAAATTTAATGCGACCAGAGAAAATAATAGAACAGAAAAGAAGGTATGATCAAATGCTGATTTCTAATTTATGCATGGATGAAGAGCCTCCCCTTAGAAGTAAACCAGGGTCTACACAGACACACAGGTTCAACTTCCGCTCCAATTTTCGCCTCCACAATTTGTGGTTTAATTAAAGTAAAAGAGAAGAGTAAGAAGGAAACCAAATTTTTATGAAAGAGTAAACTCACTACTGATGAATTTAAGAAGATGGCGTTTGATGTCCAATTTGTCCAAGGAATGTCTTAGGTGTGGTAAAGAACACGGAAGAAAGATGAAAAGGGAAGTCTCGTGAGGAAATGACCGGAAGTAAGCCTGGATCTTAACAGTTGATAATGAGGGATGAAAAATTGTCCTCAATTAGCTAGGAAATCTTAGGTGGAAATCAAGTCCAGTGAATTTCCCTTTTGACAGGAAATATGACCCAAAGCCGGGAGTTTTACCCCAAACCAGAAACTACCAACCAACAAATCAGCATATCCAATTAAAACCAATACTCTCACTTTGTTTACAACCAAATAATTTAATTTCTTCTTATTTTCTAAAGTGCTTTGCTTGCATTTGGCTTACCCCTTAACGGGTGTGTATAGGAACAATTAAGTTGATTTCCGGACTTAGATTTATGTTGGAACTGAAACTATTCAAACAAAAATGAACCAAAGCAATAAGATAAAATTCCACTTCTTGTAACTAAATGAGGCTACTTTAGAAATCTCACTTTACATTTCTTGGAAATTTATATAAATTTTCTTTCAAAACTTTTATCTATACTTACTTCCTTAAACCAGGATTTCCGACTGCGCAACGAGAGCTTCAATGTAAGTTGTGACTTGAAAGAATGATAAACTTGTAATGACGGCTCGACTCATCTTTGCCTTTTAATAAAGCTTTTCACTTGTCCTCATTTCCACTCTTGTTAATAAGGATATACTTGTGTAGAGTGACGTGGCATTATCTTGCCTTTGTCCATCCCTGTCCCGTTCACTACTCTCTGCTTCCATTATCAATTGACAGTCTGGCTTTCATATACTATACTATACTGCAGCGAGTGCATGCACAAGGTCAAGTGTATTATTTGTGTGCTAGAGATGATGATACCATGACTGTGCAGTTTGAATTAGGAAAAACACTATGCGTAAAGAATACCCATGCAATCGATGCAAGATAGTGATGGTAGCGTACGATATTCTAAACCTTGCTATCCCCAACCTGAAGTGTTATTGCCTTTTGTAAAGTAGTATAAGTAGTATACCATAATGCTCATCAAATCCATCATCTCTTGTTATCTAGGTATATCTGGATATAAACATTCTTAAATGAGTAATGTACAATTAACGTACAACTTTGATCCTTTGTAACTGATTTCTGAACTTAAATTTGAGGTAGCATTCTGCTCTATACATCTGGTCACAGTCTAAATCGTCATTATTATATAAACGTTTCATTAGTTTGTGAACGACTTTTATATGTGAATATGTTAGATGGCGTTCACCTACTTAATATGTGTAATGAATATAAGTACAAATGTTGACGCTTATAACTTTTATTAAAAGTAGCGGAGAAAGTCAAATTGTGTTTTATTTTACTCATGGATGTCTAAATAATTACTAGCAATTAAATTTATTATATACTTGTGGCCAAAATTCTGCAAAATTGCGAAATTGCCAATTTGGTTTTTTTATATTAAATGTACTTATGGCCGTACAAATGTAAACTTGTGTACGTCATATTTAAAGAAGAGATCAACAGTAAAACAATTTTTATAGATTTCTTTAGTTTCTAAATATTATATGCATATCAAATTTGTTCCTCATTTGTGGGCAAAACTCAAGAAACCGATCAGTATTAAATTGCACTCAAGTTTCACTCATAAGACTTAGTGTTGAAAAATTGCAATTTTAAATGTAAAATGAAATTTAGCCGGACGCCACTTTCTCTATTGTATGTAAAACAGTTCAGCGAAGTCGAAAATGACAAATAAAATCATATCGTACCTTGGCAAAATGTATTTTTTGCTGGTGAGGCCAAACTCGGCATCACAAATGGAGAACATAAGTAAAAAGGGGTAATTATGGATCATTCAAAGACACTGGCAGTAAAGCGGATTGCCAACTTTTCAGAGATAGCGTAGCAAAAAAGCTTATCAAACGACTGTAGAAGTCTAGATTGTTTTACGTAACCCCAGTAGTAGCTTTCTGGCACAGTAATATTCGTTCTGAAAGGAAAATTAGAAGCGATCAAGTACCTGCGTCATAAGTTTCTCCTCGTCACGGGGAAAGGATGTAAAGGACAGCGTACTACATTCTGACAACGTATCTGACTGGATAGGGATGTTCTTATCGTTAGAGGAAATTACTTGTATGTATTTAGACTCCAGAATCCAGGGACTCATAAAAGCGTAAGTACTGAGAAAAAAGTCCCCTAGTCATGTTTTATTTACTAATGATGAATTGACCGATTTACTTGGGTACCAAATTGGAGACCGCACTTGACTTCATCATCGATGCGTAAAAAGAGGATGTTCTTCCAAGCAACTGAATGTTGCAGTTGGTAATCCATTGACCTTTTTGAGGTATAAATATTGTATGGAAGGAAGTTTACCTTCTCTGACTTTTTCTCTCTTAAAAGTGTCCTTAGAAAAATAATAAATTCATAACTTTCCCAGTATCAATGAATGATGCGAATATTCTTACCTAGAAAATACATTGCAAGGCAAAAGGCAATAAGGACTGCTGCGTAAAAGCTGTATGCTCACTAAAATATTTGTCGGAGAGACGGTTGAATTCAGTTCCCAAATTGCGCATTAGTCTAATATTTATATTTAAACCTCTTAGTCGTAGTACGCTACATATATACAATATACGTAACTTTGTAATAATTGTACAATTAAATAAAGATTAGAACCAATTTTTAAAACTTACAAAGATATTTTCCGATCATTACAGTGTACTTGTACATTTACTGAAAATAAATAAGATCAATTCCCAAACGATGTATGCATTTTGAAGACCTTCTCTTCTTTCTATTTTGAAGTTAAAATTAGAATTCTTGGTAGAAGAAAAGCCACTGCTGTGTTAATTTTAAAACCGTAGGAATGCAGTCATGTTTTCATAGTTCATTGTTGTCTCATAAAAGAAGAGAGATGTCAAGTTCCCAGCGAACAGGGAATAGCTTTTAAGTTTTATAACACTTCTGGTCCAACGTGTTCATATGCTTCTCTCTTGCCAATTTTGATGCTATTTTACTCGGTTTTTGAAGCATGATAATAAATGTGCTCAGTATGAAATTCAAGGGGGATTTGGTGGGCGGTTTGGGCAAGTGTACAGTTGGATGAAAAATAGCACAAAGATCAGTGTATGATGAATGAAAAGATGAGCTGGAAGAAGTGAACTGCATGACGCCTTAATTTCGTATTTTCAGTAGGTGTAACAGCATGACATCTCCATATGCCTCCCCTTCGGGTATACTTGTTAAAGTGGAAAAAGTAGATGAAAATAAAAGGTAATCCAATTAACTCTGCCTTACATCATACAACAAAAGGCGGCCATACTTATCATAATAGTGAACGTAGGGAATTTTTCTTTGAATCTGACAGTCGTTTGAAATTATAATAATAAATGTTTTCCAAACATTTTAATATCTTTTCCGTATTCATTTACTGTTTTAATTAATTTACCAAGTCATAACTTGTTTAAAAGGCATCAAAACCACCTAGTTCATTATAAACTTTTTTAGGACGGCCATTATTCAAAGTTAATGATTTTATGAATCAGGGAGTTTTGAAAACAATCTCAGGGCTTTCAACTTCTGAAAATATTTTATGAAAAGGCAAATTTTACAATCTACGACTCCAACTTTGATTACAACAACACGATGTATGTACAGCAAATCAAACAAATTATCATCCTTTTTAAATTTTCTGATGTTCAAACATTTGGCATTAGAAGTTTTGAATCGACTCAAATGAACTCGGTAATAATACAATCATTAAAGATAATGTGCATTCAATAATAAAATAGACTGATTTCAATTAGACACCAATGCTACATCTGTACAGTGTTATATGTATGTATTGATGGTTGGTAGCTCGTTTTAAAGTTTATACTTTCAGCTTTAAATCAAGTAAAAATCACCTGACATGTTTTAGTTTTTCCGAAATTGGACAGTAAAGAAGAAACATTTCAATTTTAATGTTTTTAAAAGTAACATTCGACAATTTACTTAGGTATCTGATTTTTCACAGCCACTATTTATTTGTTAAAGGGAAATATATCTTATTCTCCACTTATTGCTGAATATTTTGACGTGCGAATGATGTAAATTTATACAGGCACGCAAAACCTTAACGTGCAGTAATTTAAGATGTCCACTCTACAGAATTTCTCCTTGTTTGGCTTTCTAACTAACTAAATCTAATCTAACTTTCTATAAAGGCCGTAGATGAAATCATAACCTCAGAATCATGTAAATAATTACAAAGGGTTGGTCCTTTACGTTTTAATTATTATTATTTGAAATTAGTGTTAATATAATGAAAATTCGCAACGGACTGAGAGATCATTGATAAAAATACTTTTATTTTTCTTTAAAATAAGATAAAATGTCTAACTTTTATACACAAAGTATGTACATCTTTAGGACAAATTTGATTTCTAAAAATTAACAGGCACTTTATTGTTTCAATCCAACACTTTGTAGTGTTAATATAATTAGCAAAATAATAAACCCAACTATTGACTGACAAAAAATGTTCCTCTTCTTTCTTACGGCAAAAATCCTCACTGTTCTTCAGTCCACCATGAAAGATTGTTGCTTCCGTAA
>VYYJ01003747.1:0-15550 GCA_021029165.1 Cyphoderus albinus
TTCTGCCGCAGCACAATTTTGAATCAGCTAAAGTTTTAACAATGGAAGAAACAATGAATATTGGTTGTGAAAAGTATGCTGAGGTCGAGGTATTTAACCACTTTTAAAAATTTAATTTATTCAAAACCGTTCGAAACCTGAAGTTGATGATGTAATTTGAAATATAATGGCTTAATTTTGTTAAAAACAGGCATTGAAAGCGACGGCCCCTCCAAAGAAAATTTACGCGTACGACAAATTAAAACATGACGGCACTGTGGAAAGATTAACTGTTGCAATGCAAACTTCAAGACCAGTGAAGCCTGATATTGAAGATGAAGATGATCTATCTGATGATCAAATTTCCGAAGAGTCAGAATACAGTGATGAAGAGACTCAAGATTGTTCGAAAACACATAATGACCTCTCGGATTTATTAAGCTCTAACATGAAAATAAGCTGAAAAATTAGAATAATAGTAACTAATGTATGTATAAGTATAGAAAACTGTTGCCTCTACTCGTACCTAAATTTTTCGCTCTTTAATAGTTTACAAAATCATTTTCACATATTAAAGTTTTGAAGAAATACTTTACTAATAATTCTCGTATTTCTTTAATCTGAATAAATAAGCAATCCCTTTATTTCCTCCGACGGCCATGTATCCACTGTTGGGCGAAAAGGCAATTCCTTGTGGTCTTCCGTAGTCAGCATTTAGAAATGGAAAGTTAGGAAATACAGTCATTGACGGCACATGAACCTACAGAAATCAAATTATAAATGTGTATTTATTACTTTTCATTATTTTCTTGTAATTTGTAGTGATCTAATTAGGAAAGCTGTCGGTACCAATCGTATCGCATTTGCTTTGTCTGAAGATGCCATTGCCAATAGCTCCGATGTAGAATTAAACTTTAGAGCTGATACAGAAGTTACAAGATTCTGAAGAGATTTAACGGGCGTGATATGTTCTGTGATTGGGGAATTATGTACTTTATCTATGAACCCTTCGTACATCGATACAATTCCTGATGTCATGCCTAAAGCCACATTTCTTTCCGAACTGGCAATTTGTGTGTTAAATTGAAGGCTGACATCCGTGTACTTTGCGCAGCAAGCACGATTTTTCATGTCCCAACAAAATATGTCTTGTCCGTCTAAAATTATCAATTTTAAATTCATTTAGAGGATGTGCAGTTTTATGGTGCGGTTGGTTATATCATATCACATGGTTTAAGACTGAAACAAACAATAATGCACACATTACCTCCAACGGACAACATTCTCGAACCGTCTGCATTAAAAGTAACGGAGGTTACTTCCCCATTCATTTTTAACGTTGTAATCACTTCTTTCGACTTGGCAGAATATAAAATACATGTCCCCGTGATGGCCCAGCGCAACAAGAATCTTTCCATCCGGACTAGGATATAATTTCTGAAAATTGAGAACATTTTTATTTCATTGAGATGTACTAACTTAAATGTACTGGGATAGGTTCAGTTCGATTCGTAAATGGCTGAAATACCCTAATTGTTTCTCGGGAGTTATTTGAGCAAGGTCTGGTTTTCTTAATCACGCCAGTATTCATATCGTAAGAATAAAAATGATTAAACAAACCAGACGATACAAAAAACTCTTGTCCACAGCTGGAAAATGAAGCATTCCTAATTTCGAATTTGTCAAATTTAACATTTTGGAGGAGAGGATTTTTGGTTCCATCGACCTACAAACAAGAAAAAATTTGAAACGGATAATGTAATCAATTTGTTACTTAATTTGACAAAAAATTAGTCAAATCAAAGGGGCCGTTTAATTGACAATTTGACCTACCGTATAAATACCCACGACGTTTGAATTTCCAGCAACTACCCCTACATTATATTTTGGATGGAAATCGACACATCGAATTAAGGCACCCTCTTCTCGACCAGCGGAGTTCAAATCTACGACACGAAATATTTCAAAATTTCCTTTCCCCAATCTTGTTGAAGTTCCACTGTCCACGTCCTCATCATCGTCACTCTCGACTAAATTCTTTAAATTACACATTAAAATCAAACAATACAATCATTATATGCATATACTAGTCATTATAATCATTCTACCATTCATATTATGTGGAGTGAATAAGCTTACCTTTCCCAAAACTCTGTCCAACTTCGCCCATTTCGGCGTTGGACCAAACGCTAAGTTAAATGTGTCGTGCAATCTTTCTCCGTATCTTTTGTTAGGTTTGGATTCTAAATTTACTCGTCGACTCTGGACGCCTTCCTCATCTCTAAAACGAAAACAAATCGATGAATGGCATTAATACATGTTCGACACAACCGCCAAGATTATCAGTATAGCATTTAAAGTACATATTCATAATAATTTTCTGCTTACAAAATGTCATCATCCGAATCATACCACGCTGGAACCAGTTTCGATTTTCCTTTCCCAGGGTCATCGTCTTCATTAATTGAATAATCCGTATCCATCACCTCCTCCATAATAATCTTAATCTGTGCTTAAATATTGAATATCGTAGTTGTGATGTGTCAACTTCTATCCAATTTTAACTTTGCGTTTTTTACGAGCACTTTCCAATTAGTGTCAACAAAGTGGTCAAAGTGTCAAGAACTTCATTAGGAATTTCACGACCACGAGAAGTAAACGGAAAGTGTTTGACCTATTGACGAACTATAATCTATTAATCAAGACTTAACACGAACAAATAAAATCCCAGTCGGAGAAATTAATAAGAGTAGAAAAATTAATTAATGAAATTGGATTTGATTGGACCATTGGACGTCAATTTGTTAACAGTTCTGTCTGTGTATTATCATAAAGCACGTGCTTTTTTATGTTATGAGTCATGAGGCTGAAGGATGAAGGATGTTAAAAGCAAAGGATATCAACATGGTTGGCGGGTGTATCTCAATATGCCCACACTGCTACTGCATTCTCGACTTCACGAGTCGATAAAAATTATCTAAAAAGCGAAGACTGAAGTCAAGTCACTAGAATGTAGAATAGAATGGTGTGACTGATTGATCAATTTGATCATTGTGGTGACATCGCATGTGCATGATACGATTTGCATCATCGTGAATCGTGACTTCACAGGGAAGCCATACTTTGGAAGTCCTTCCGGTTTATGGTCTGAGGAGAGACCAAGCGCAGTTTACTAAAACGCATTTAATCTAGATCATTCAACCAATCTTGAGTGTTCTTTCATTCTATTATAAGATATTTCATCTATTGATTGATGATGAACTAAAACTAATTAAGATTTGGATTCGGAGCACTCTGAGAAAGAATATCCTTGGAGTTGGAGGAATCATTTGGCAGTGTGTCATAAACAAAAGAAATGCCAGGGAAAAGAAAGTTAGTAACGGTTTCATTTAGAAATGTCTGCTACTATTATTAGTTGTCGTTACTTTCATATCTTTTGTGATTATTGTGATGTTAGTGAGACTCTAAAGAATACTCTGGGGCAATTCGAATTGAGAGGTTTTGGGATCTTTTTCTTTCACCGTTATTCCATTGTGAGATAAAATCCTACTTACCTCATTCATATACCGGCACTGGTGTGCTATAATCTCATTGAAAGAAGTTTTATCGATTTCTCTCCCTACTCACATTCCACATACTTTTTTATCCATGAAGACTCCAGCGAAGGCGAAGGCGCCGATGTAATGTATTACGAGAGGCACCGTTATATCTTACAGTAATTTTGGTAAAATAGGATTCTAACATTATCAGGATAATCACAGGGAACTCACCGATCGTGGGTAGCCTCGTCAGATACAAAACTGTGTCAGTGTCAGACACTGACTCACACTTCCATCATAGGGATTACCATATCATTTTACTGTTTATGACTGGTTTATAGACAAGTGACTATGAAATGAATGGATTTTCTCCTTCTCCATCAAACTTATTCTGGCCCACGCGTTGTATATTCTCGGGATTTTCATTCATACTAAATCAGTGGTAAACTGGAAAAGCAAGTTGAGTGGAGCAAGGAAAGCGAAGTGAAAATAACTCGCTAGTCGCTGATTGCCACCTGCTACTCTCTACCTGCAATGTGATGTGTGGAAAATGGCAACTAAATCAATGCTGACAGGAAGTTTGATCCGTTGAATAAAGTAGGATGAATATGGTCACATTTCATATCCTGCTTTACAAACCTCCAGCCATGGCTATTGTACCGTTCCTTTTATACTTCGTAGAGCAATTAAGTAAGTCATATGTAGGGAAACGGAAAAGGCTTACATATAGTTTACAAATTACATAGTAGTCTTGCCATTGCCTTTTCTGCAATGCAATGTTGAAATGGGATTTAGTGTCACTTCTTCCTTGCGGATACGGGGTACGGGAGAAACACGCAAAGGTTGTAGTACCCAGGTTCAGTGAGTTCTATATTCTGCACAAGTTTTGTTGCTCCTCCTTCTTCTCCAGCATAGGGTGGTAAGAGTTTCATGCTCCATATTTCCTGGTTTTGCTGCTCCACATCTACTTGACGTGTGGAGGAGTCCGTTATTTTCTCTCATATTCCTTCCACCAAGCCAATACCCAGATGCAAAGTAGCGCCATACATTGATATAGAATGGTATACATTCTGGTGAGTCATCTTCAAAAGAAACACCGGGAGTTGTAGAACATGAAAGAAAATGGAACTCACCATAGCTTGGCCTTTTTAATGTACGAACTCAGCAGTGTAGGAAAAAGGGTACGTTACAGGTTTGAAAAACAAGCATGCATATATCGTTTTCAACCTTCCTACGATAGAAATTTTCTTCCTTGAAATCACAGGGAAAGTAAGATGAGCAAGAGTAATTCAAAAGTCAGAGGACGAACTAGTTCAGTTCCAGTCCAGCCAGTCCTTCATTCATACAGACTGCGGTGGCGGTACCTACTTTTTCATTGTGCTATAATACCCGTAGATAATGCAATTCATCCGTGCTACTTATTTTCAAAGCAAATAAATCAAAGCCTAGTTTACCATTATTATCGCTGTTGCAGTAAATATTTTCAGGTACAATAAATAATTTTATCAAACTGAAGTACACAAGAGCACTCGTCAAATCAGAGATTAAAGCATCATCGCATTCTATACATATACACATAAATATTTGCCAGTGATACTTCTACTTTTAAATCAGACCATTAATAAAAATTAAATTCTCTGATTGGACAAGAGACTATAACAGAATCAACTGCATTTTCCTGGAAAGTGGAAAGATTACAGAGAAAAAACATCGACTAATTGACTTGTTCCATACTCAACACGAAAAAGCGTAGAACGAAAACGGATTGTGCAATGTGGACGGGTAAAATTTATGGTAACAAGAAGGTTGAAAAGTCATCTAAGCAAATAAAGCAAATCATTTGTTCTAATAAAATAAGGTCGCCATGCTCCATTGCCAAACAAGCCGATTGAACAATTGTAAAGTCGGGGAGAAGTGCAACCTTGAAACTGGGTCATCATTGTCTCCTAGATCCATACTGATCTCATAGCACTACAACGATGCTATGGAGAAACAGCAATTTTTGAGAGAAGCTTAGCTCTGCTGGGGAAAGTGCAAGCTGCAGAAGCAATTTCTTACCAGGAAGCATTACATTACTGAAAGTGTCCGTGATTCGATTTTCTGTTGCAATTCAGATATTATGTAACCTTCAGTTACCTTTAACAGTCTGCTCTTAGGACTGACCCTTTTCTTTATATGGTGGAAAATTGGCAATTGAAGATTGAAGTGCAACAGTTCAAGCAGAGACAAACAGCACCAGTGAATACCTGAGAAATTCTTCAAGTTTTCCTCCCGTAGCTCGAAATAAAGGGCTCGTTTCTAACTTTTTGGAGAAGAATCGACCTAAGAATCTCTACCAACATCATGTCCTCCAACTACAGCCGTCCTATTTTCATCACTGGATGCGACGACGACGATTACGTAAGGAATCTCTATTTTGTAAAGCTCTTTTAGTAAATGTTTAATGATGGTCCTTGTGGGTAAACAAATTTTGGAATATCGTTTCGTGTGGTTTTCTTCAAACAATGTTTGTGGTAAGGGAGTTGCAGTTTTATGAAATAATACATATTTTAAGAAGGTTTACCGCGTTTGTTTAGTTTTACTGTGTCAGGGTCTTGTTCTATATTTTAACCGGTCCTACGGGTATCCGAAATAGTTCACTCGTACTGGATAATTATACCAACAGCAGCGTTAGAGTAAACCAGAGCTTTTGTTATGCAGAGGATAGAATAGACTCGCGAGCACCGTGTCGTAATTTGTGCAAGCACATAATAAAAAGTATGAACGTGAGGCTTGTCCCGGTATGACCAACCGCTGGGTTGCAGTCGTTGAAAAAAAATCAGCAATTGCTTACTCGTTCTTTAGTGCATGTGTGCATTTTACTTTCTCTCTGCAAAAGAAGTGAGAGTTGGTTTTGATGCTTTCACCACAGCGGACTCTCGCGAGAAACAATTTTTAGATTTATGTGTACTTTTAGAAACTTGTTATTTTCATTCAGTAACAAGTTTAGGGTAGTCCCAGCCCCTGAACTATATACGGCATTACCCCGACACCCACTATTATTCTAAAGTCAATGTAATTATCCAACCAAACAATCTATTGTCAGGTATACATTGACCAGTTCCTAACAGAGAATATTGTCAATTACATTTACTTTACATGTTTCATTTTAAACCTGTGATTGTGACACACAGTAAGGAATCTTAAATGAATTAATTTTAAATGATTCCTGAATTTTAATTTTTAACTTTGTACTGCTGGTATACTGAGTTAGTTTATAAATGTGTTCTTTCCTGTCTTTCCATCACAAACATGGAATTGAATCTGATGCCCACTCATTCATAACAGAAAAATTCTAAACAAAGCTCCTTGATGTACAAACTAAAAACGGTGACAAAGTGGGGGTTGAAAGATTGCTTGTTACTTGTTCCGTTAGTAAATGAAATTCGACAGTTTACCCCACTTTCATCGTCATCTAGTCATTAGCATTAGCAATAAAGACCCTCTGCTCTTGTGGTTAAGTTTGGCTTAAAATACCTATTACAAGAATTGCCAACATCAATTTCTTTCACCACTAATCTTTTCGCATCGGGACAATGACAAGTATAAAGATGACTGGAGACAAATTTGGCACATACTTCATTAATATACATTAGAGCTTTAATGTGATATTTTCAAACTAATGAATACAGAACAGAAGAGCTCGACTCCTCAAAGGAAATCTCGTTACCGTTCTCGTCTCTCTGCTTTTAATCTGTTTTCGGCTATTTGCCGTTGTTATTCTTCATTATAAAGCCGACAGAATAATGAAGAATGCTGCTCAAGTTGTGACAACCTTTTCTCACTCAAAATGGTAAACAACAATGTAAACCTATTACTTTTTCAATTTTCTGAGCAAACTCCACAAAACAAGTTGAAATTGTTTACCACGAAAGAACTATAATTTGTAGAGAAGGTATTCCGTTCATGCATAAAGGAATAACCATGTCTCCACAAAGACAGTAAGAAAATAGCATAAATGTAGCAGAAAATATTGCATAATGATGTCGATCGATTCATGTCACGCGATGAGTTTGATGTTTGATGGCCTGTGGAAAGGATTCAATCTCCCTGTATTCATTCAACCGCAGCTCTGGTATAAAAGCTGGAAAGCATTACCCTTAAACGTCTGAAAGTAAATAATATCATAATATACCATTTTGTGTTTAACTTTAAAGCACAATGTGTTTAGGTAACTTATTGTTCTTATTGTATTCCAAGCGGATGACGTCAGCGTTTTCAAGAGACGCAAACCCACGTATTTTGTAGTTTGTTTACTGATTCTCAAAAGACGTAAAGAGATTGAATTTAGAACATCGTAAGTTTTGTCACTGCCAGTGTAGTGCTGAAAGTGCGTTACGAAGTCTCACATTTTTTATTTTAATTATTATTATTATAGTTTGTAAATTGCGCATGCCACAACTTACTACAATACCAAGCATCAGGGAACTTATTTTTCACTCTTCAATGGTTATTAGATTCAAGTCATTCCATCCGAGATTATATTTCGAAGAATTTTATTTGTGCCGATCGTCTGAGTCATCACTTTATGGTAAAATATTTATTTATGCGTAAGAACGGCAAAATAAAATAAATTGATCAATCATACATCATGCATATCTCAAATTTTGGTTAAACAAGCACTTGTAGAAATTTAGTGAAACTAATGGTTGATAAATAACTTTATTTGTGCGATAACCTACCAATTTCTACTTTTATTGGAAATACAATATGCAATATACAACAAATCATCAGAAAATACAATGAGCTCAAGATGCAATAAGAAATTATGCGCCAACGCAGCCCAGTAACACCCACTGGCATTGACATTAATGAAATTGATAGTGCTTATAGATGTTAGTATATAGTACTAAGTAAATACCTTCATACAAGAAATCTCAGATTTCATTAAATAAATGTGTTCCAATTCCAATTCTCATGAGTCAGAAACAGAATAAATACAACGTATCGCTCTTTAAAAAATAAAATAACTTTCGGACTTAAAAGTAAGTGCCTGTGATGTGGAAATGAGTCCTGTTTGTTTCGTTCCCTTCTTCACTTGCCTGGTTCCTTACCTTTCATACGGAAAAACTTCTTTGATGTTAATCATAAAATAACAGTTAAATTACATTCATGTCATGTTTGCAGAGAGCCTCCTTTGATGGTCCCATCTTATGGATTTACAGATAAGATATGTTAAAATAAACTTACTGCTAGCAAACTGGCCTGAATTTACATTAGATATTTTCTCAAAAGCAAATCAAATATTTATTTAGAAATTGTGTAAAAGTTTTAGGACCAGACATGATCCGAATGCTTATTTCATACTTTTATATTCACTGGAATTTTCCAGTCATCCTTAGGGAAAGTTGTAAGATTTGCTTGTTCGGCAAATTGAGGCATCTTATTTAATTAATTGAAAGACTTAAGGATATTTCAGATAGTTAAAAGAATGCGGAGCAAGGATAACCCACAGTCTATTACATTATAGCGACAAAGACAAATAAGCTCATTATACATGTATGTTACATTATGTATTCATTTACTTAAAAGAAAGGCCTCACATTTCAGAAATATGATACACTTAATTTTGAAAATTTTAGCAGTGAAATATTTTTAAATAAATAATAGTCCGGTAAAAACTCTTCTTACTTGATCTACAAAAATGGTCCTTTTAAAACCACTGTTTGGTGGTACAGCCAATAATATTTAATCGTAATAAAAAATGTAGCAAACAGGTGTCCGCTACTTTTAGGTATTATTAATATTTATGGTTATATTAAAATGTCGATGACGTAAGACTGATGTGAGATCCAGTTTGCAAAACATTTCTATAGAAAAACTAGATCTTGAGTGTGTTTTAAATGTTGTAAAGCAATATTTTCCAAACAAAATCCTTCATTACGCTTTCGAATCTCTTCGACCAATAAACTTTTCGAGTAACGTGCAGGAGAGTATACAAATTGCCCTGAAAGACATTGAATACTAAAATATATCTGAAGATTCACTCTTCAAGTTATTTGTGCACCTGCATTGCCTATGAACGACGATTTCATTCGCGTGTGCAAAAAATGATTTGATGACCCCTCGCTCAACAAATGCTCAATTTCTATTATTTGGTGTGCAGCATTCAATTTGGCGAACAATTTTCTTGGTTATTGCGAATTCGGACATCAGTGGTCTTTGCTTTATGACACCATTTAAAAGTATCAAAACCGTCTGCAACATCAGCAGCAATAAAATGCAATTGATGTAGCCATCCCAAGTAAACTGTGAATCATTATAAATTCCAAACTCTGGGAGCATCGTCTTGAAAGTAAAGGAAAAAAGACAATTTAAATCATATAGCTTACTATGAGTTGGTAAGAAGAAAGTATAATAATTATTGGCGTCTCAACCCCATCAAAGCACCTGGCAGACATGCTGGCGGCGGAGCAATCCTTTCAGTTCTGTGAAGTACAGTAATTTTAGCACAGCAACTCATACCTACATATGTAAGAACATTATAAAAGTGATATTGAGCATGCAAACTAACGTGCCTTTGTAAATATATAAAAACGTACCTAATAGTTTTAGCCGTCTCAGAACATTTCTGTTCGTTTTTATTACGTAAAAGATAATTTTGCAAAAAATATCAATCAACTCATTTGAATTCAAGCATGCTCATCTCATATACGTGACTTCACTTGTTTTTTACATATACACAGATTGGATTTTTTTTGCAAAATACATCATTTATTCTTTCGCAGACACTTGCAACTAGTTATAACCGGTTACCTCCTATTGCTTGCTTTCAACTTATAACAAGATGATACTTTCATCTGCCAACGGAGATGAAGATGACGCTCTTTTGATGAGTCATCCAACTCACATTCGCAGATTTAAAAATTCGCAGAAAGTTATTGAACATGAGAATGCATTTCTTACGTTCGCAGTGTTTTAAATACAAATTCATCTATTATTAAATGTTTTCTTGGTTTAAGTAAAATGAACTGGAACTGTGAGAGAGCTTGTATGGAAAAACTGCCTAGAGAATGTATAGCAGTTGTAAATCAGTCACAAAATCACCTGGCAGTTTGACTTTTTTTATTTAATCTCATCTCATATTATGTAGTTTTCCATTTGTCATAAGCTATTTCTACAAGTAGCCCATTTAATTTGCCCTGATTCTTTTTAATTTATGATTCCAATACCTGCTGAATTCATAAGTGATATTTTAGATAGCTTTAACTTGAAAAATATTATAAGATTTTATTTATAAGACAAATTAATTGCGTTAACAAAGGTATGTAATGAAGATGTTGGAATCTACTAATCTAGATATCTGACATTATTCGCTCGTTTTCAGATACCAAAAATGTTTTAATTGTTTTTAATGCAAAGTTATGCTTCAATGCAGCTCGTTAATCTTTTGCTTCTTTGTTTTAGCCGTTCTTTAAAACCTCCCAAGCATTTTGGCAGACATTTTATTGTATCATGGTTCTTCTCCTAAACGTCTATAAGCACAATAAACATCCTCTGAACATTTAAGCTAATTACATCTTAACTTTCAAAAGCCTCAAAGACCCACAAACCCGAGAAAAAGTTTCTTGAATCAAAAGTAGGGGTAAACTTGGCATAAACAGAGTAGTATAGTAGGATGGAAAAACACCGGTGCAGATAAAACTTTCTTTTCTTTCTACACTTTGTTTTCCGTGTACTTTTTTTTTAAATTCACAAATAGTTTAATATATCAAGTCATGGTCAGTAGTTGTTAAGATAATCTTGAGTTGAATTCAATTCAGTTAGTTTATTACTTATCTCATCACTACGTTTGTGTACTGAGCTGAATCATATCACAAGGTCTATCTGTAAGGAGCATGCACTTCTTACATAACGGTAGGTTATATGATACGATCGAGTAAATAGATTATCTACTTATATCAAACAAATGTGATTATAACATTAGAAAGGTGCTCTTAAATGTCCTTTACAAAATTTAATCTATTTGATAATTAGGATAGTATTAAGAAGTACATTTGAAATCTTGGAAATTCAATTTCAGTGATGTTGATCATGTTGATCAACGTTAAGAAATTGATTGTTTTACTTATCACATAAAACGTGGGAAATACTTTGTTTAGGATCGTCTAAGTTTGTTTTAGATTAAACTTAGAAACTTTACAAACTGCCTAATATTTAACGTTAATTTAACCTTGAACATATTGTCAAATATTTGAACAAATAATTTTCCTTGTACCTGGGTCGGTAAAACCTTTCTTGTAATGGAAGAATACCACCTTTTATCGTCTCTTCTCTCTATCAAAATTGGCCAAATTGAGATTATTGCTGTGTGATATAACCAATTATCTTAGTCGGTAACATTTAATTTATTTTAACGGCTAACTCAGAAAACTACGTAAATGACAGATATGGGGCGAATTCGGCGTTCGTTCCTAAACAAAAAACATACGCATACGAAATTCATATTACCTATGTAGAGAGAATTAATTTTTACATCAAATCATTTCACTTCTAAAATAGCGATTCATATCTTGACCAGTTCATTTTGCTAACGGGCTGAAAAACGAATTGCTTTTTGTTCTACGTAATCTGAACAAGAAATATGTGATATGAATGTGCAAATCGTTGTTACATGAACGAGTCAAAATGGGATAGGTTCTGATTCTGATATTGGATCTCTTCATGTCATCAGTATGCTGCAGGGTTCGGAGAAGTGACTAATGACAGATTGCGTTAAAAATTAAAAGCGGATAACTTGATCACGTACGATACTTATCGTTTCACTGAAAGAATACGTTATTATTGCCAACACTAACATCAGTTTAGAACAACCGGGTTACAGTTGGACTAGGACCAAAACCAAATAGCCAAGACAAACAGCTGCACGTTATATGGGCGTAAATTTTTAATGCTCAAAACCGGTAACTTTATGGCAGCATGAAAGGAACTACTATTAAGTTATATATAAACCAGTACAGCTGTAAATTGTAAAGAAAGAGAACGAACACTCTCCCGATTGCCTTTTAAACAATGTCTCATTTTAGTATAGTGAAGAAAAATGGGTAGAGGTGTAATATAATGTTGAATCAATAATTGACTATTACTTTTACTATTTAATTGCAGCCAACAAACAACAATCTAGAAATGTTAATTTTAGAAATAAATCATGTTTATTTCATGGAATGGGTCATAATTTTGTTCCAGTTTCAGCCGGATTTAAAATGTGGAGCACTATATTTTTCTTGTATTTTGCACTATATTAGGAGCATTATTATACCTCGATTCAATATTTTCCTTGGAACGATTTTGATTAGATTTATATGTATTTTGAAATGAAATCATCCAGTGGTTGCATGAAAGTCAAGCTGATGGTAGCCACATTCAACTTCAACATCGGATCAACAATTTGACTATGAAAATTAGAAATATTATTTCTTGAGTTTAAGTAATGTCCAACCTGAGTTTTCTATCGCTGAAAACTGATTTATACTCAACAAATCGAAGAAAAGCAAAGGCAGTAGAAATCATAACCCAAGCGCATGTAGAGAAAGTCACCTCGTCCTCTTGCATCATTACTACTCTGTTGATGCCAAAGATGTTTTCTACCCGACCGTGTCATTGGAAAACATTCAATTTTCATCAATGCATAACGGTGAACGGTGCAACCAGGATGATGTTCTATTTCTATTGTCACTTCGTGCCATTACGAATACAGGTTTAAAGATTTGCAACAGGCTCGACACAATCTACAATTTTTGAAAGAATTTCTTTCAAACAAACTCCATGTAATGAAGTAATGCATCTCAATATATTCGCTGCATTAGAGTATAGTACACTGAAAAAAGTGTGTGATGAATGAGTCTAATTAAGTTTCACTCATCATTAATCAATTAACGAATTTTCAACATATAATATAAGAGTCGTACCCAGTCGGAGAAAAAGCGGTATTATCATAAAAACAAAAAGCACTTTGTTATTTAAACAAATTGTAAGAACACGAGCACTATTGACATGAGTTTCTTGTTATGATATCAGTGATGCAATATGTAATAAAAGTTCTTCATATGTATGTATAAAGCAAACAAAATGTTAACATGAAATATTTCGTTTTTCTTTCTTTCTTTCCCTTATATTACCTTATATTCTTGTTTTATGCTTTGCATTTTTCTGAAAGATAAACCTAGTCCCAATCATAATTGCAGTTAGGCGTGTCCGACTTTCGCAGTCCTGGTGGCTTACTTTGCTTCGCGGATATGGAAAGTAGTTTGTCAGCTTGCTTGATAAGTGTTTTGTGTTGTATTTTCTGGATTTCAGGAAAAATTGTGTAAAGGTAAAGTAAATAGAAATCAGCCTTATTTGCATTAACATCTTTGTTGACCAAACATTTGTATTGCTTACATACATTAAGGATAGTTTGGAATTCAGAGAGGCTGTGGTAGTTTCAGTATGACGATTTTTTGCCGAAAGTAAAACTTCGAAGTCATTGTGCATGGTGTAATAGAGTCTGCATGTCTAGTGCTTCATCTGTATTGACGTTAACTTTTTCAACTCCTTGCTGCCGAATCTTTCTCGAACATCACCAAAACCACCAGTGTGTGTTACTCATGTTTTTGCTACAACGAGGATTGATGTTTGTATTTCAGTGGTATGAAGGAAATTCCACTGAACCACAAACAAAGTCGACGGGAAAAATAAGAAGTCTAAATAATAAATGGTACGATTTGTGTGCCAACTTGCATGACAGAAACCAATTTAATCATCTGCTGTGCACATTTTTAACGAAATGTTAAATGCTATTCCATGATATCAAATAGACAACATGACATTTTGCTATTGTTCCATCTGTCATTTGCGTATGAAATTTTTGCTTAAATGAGAAGCAAGCAATTGATAAACTTCCACCACTCTACTACTCGAAGACATCAAACAAACTCGAGCGAAAACTTTAAGGTTTGATTTTTATTGCTTAAAAACTAGGAAACAAAAACAAAGTCCACATTTGATTTTGAAGGAAACTCCCACGTAAGTACAAAGTAGGAACGGCGGCAGTCACAGAAAAGTTGGATTACAACAAATAAAAGTTCGAGTAGATAAGAATGAACTTGTGCTTTCGAGTGATCAGTCATTTACATCCGAAAATACTTTATGGATGCATCTCATACAAACTAAACCAATCAGAATGCAGTTTAATATCAGAATAAAGTGTGAAGCAGGAATGGAATGATGGGCAGTTGTTGTTGAAACTAATGGTAAAGCAATTCATTCAAATTGAACATTTTAAAATGTTTTCGTGTTGATTTTACCCAAATTTGTCATCAGTCAAAATATGTACTATACAAATGATCTATGTGTGTTACTTGCACATGCATGCAAAATTTCGAAATGAAACATTCACTGGTAAACAAGTGATAGAAAATGAGAAAACAACATGCCACCAAATCTCTGTTAGCTCTTTTGTTCCAGATTTGTATAGCAAGTTTGTTCTTAAAAATTACCTATGCAGTACATTGTTCATCGTCAATGTGAGCTTACAGCGTGTATGAAAAAATACTGTTGTCAGAATATATTTCTATCGAGTACATTTCCACGTTTTGTTACGCAAATTATGTAGAAAGAAATACAGTGATTATCGCGGTTTGATCACGCTGGAAAAATAAAAAGACGGACTATTTGTTCTTTACATTGGAAACAACGAAACAAATTCTGATTCATAATTTTTACTTTGTTATTAATTACCTCGTGTGGTAAAACTTTGTTACAGTTTTTGAAGTCAATGAAACCCACAGATCAAACCATAGGTTATCGAAATGGAGCTCGGAAAAACAAAGTTCGGTGTTACACGCGTTCGCGTATAAGAATGCAAAATATATCTGTAGCTGTTACAGCCTCTTTTTTCCTTATATTTTTATTTATACTTTAATATTTTTCTTTCTTCATCTCTTTACTTTTTCTTCTCCTCGTGTATTTTTGCTTGCTTGCAAGTTGCATATTAAAGTGAAACAAAAATAAGC
>VYYJ01003748.1:0-15548 GCA_021029165.1 Cyphoderus albinus
ATTTTTAATATTTTTATTATTTATTTGACAGGTGGCTTGGACGAAAAACTTAATCAAATTCTAACTGCCTGCGTAGGAAGAAATGTGCCGTACGTATTTTCCAGCACGAAATACAATCTTGGAAAGCCGATCAGAATCAAAACGCCCGTCTCCATCATCTCCATTCTGGACAAGCAAAGTTGTGAGGTAGGAAACGAAAATAAAGTAGAAATTAAAAAAAAATATGTCCATCTCCACATCACCGATTTCCGCATATTTTTCTCTTTTATATTTCTGCAGGAAATGTTTCGTGCCATTTTAGAAGAGGCTGACCGCCTCCGAGAAAAGTACCAAAAAGACTTTATGGAGAAACTGGAGCAGTTCATGTTGCAGAGTGAAAGCATTCCTCTCCCGCTTCCTTCTAATAATGATGATAATTATGATAAGAAACCTTTTAACTAATGATCCGCACCGCAATAATTCAAATTCCCCTTTTCCTTCTTGCCCTACAAATTTCTAGTCCTATCATTACGATTTTTTCGAAAGTATTTTATTTTAGATTTTTTACACGTTTATGAAATAATATTTTCTGTGATATATGGGGGAAATAATGTGGAAGTGTTAGTATTTGAATTAATTTCGAAGCTTTAAATTATTGCCATTACTGTTAATTAACATCTTGGTTGTTTGATTGATACTAAAATAAAATGCCTTTTCAATTTCATAACATATTCGGAATTTTATGTTTATAGCCCCCAGACTCCGATTTTCACCAAAATTGGTAGGATTGTACAACTCGACGAGACGAATCGAATGGCAGTATTATGGAAACTTATCGGACTCTGCAGGTTCCGCTCCCTCATTCATTTGTCTCCGCTGTCTTCGTTTTTCATTGCCGCTGTTGAATTGCTGTGCCTCCGGTGGCCTTATATAGATGGCCCCCAAGACTCTTGCAGGTTCCGTCCTTTTGCAATAATACCCGTCATTTGCACGGGAAACCCTAGTAACTTTTTAAAAATTGATTGCCCTTGGTAAAATGTAAATGTGGTAGAGCAAAGCAGCGTACATGTCAACACTTTTTAGCCGTTACTTATCTATTCAAGGAGTTCTGAAACGGTCTCGGTCTTTTTACCATGCAGCAATTAGCAACTTATCATTGCCTTGTGCAACGGATAAATAATGCATCCACATTATCTCAGGCCCCCAGACACATACCTTAATCAGTATATGAAACGAAAACAGTTAATGTATCATTTGCCAAAAGACGGGTATTCTGTCAGAAGTGGATTGTGTGCAATGTCGGTGTCAACCCCCAGTACAAAGAAGGAAAGAATTACCCCCAACAAAAATAAGACGAATAATTCTGCGAATCGAGTCTCAAGGGGGAATGGAAATTCGGTTGTTCATGTTCCCGATCAAGAAAAACAATTTTCTGGTTCTGGTTCCGCTTTTACTGAAATGGTCAAGAAATATTCGAACAGTTTAAAGCTCACTGAATACGAACGTCATTGTCTTGGCTTCGATTGCGCTGAGGATACAAGTGGTATAACTGAAGAGAAGGAGCCGGACGCCCAAAGTTACAAGAATCTGTTTCATCGGGAAGAGCAAATGTATTCAAAACAAATTGCATTCAAAGAGGATGAGGCTTCATCAGTGACAGAGGAAATGGATGAAAACGGAAATTATTGTACTCCTTGGTCCAAGATGGTGAAAGCTCTTCCTGTGCCAATAAAGTCTTGGAGTGTCAACAGAGGAGGATCAAGTAAACAACGACTTCACAGAACCTCCTTCACATCCAACGCATGATCAAGATCAAACCCGTAATTTTGACCGAAATCCATACGAAGTTCTGACGAGTGGCATCCTTGAGATGTTCGAGAAAGCATGTGAAGAAAGTCATGAAGATGGAGTTGCCAACTGTTTCAAATGTCAGCATAGGGAATGCTTCAAATCATTCACGTTAACCTATCGCGACGAGTTAGAATCCATTTGGTACAATGAAAATATCCATAAAGAAAAGAAAGATCGGATAACCATCGAAGTTTTGGAAGCGTGGATTTATCATTTGTCAGAACAAAACTTGGCTCTAGCAGAAGCCTACAGCGCTTCAACGCAAGCTTCAGAGAATCTGAAAAGTATTCTTCGCCAATCCCGGAATTCCATGCGTCAGGTACAGAAGCAGAATGACACTTACAAATCCAAACTTGACGTAATGAACTATGAACTTTCACTCCGGGAACAAACCATTAAGAAGCTGACCTATCAACTGGAGCTCGAAGTTATCGGGGTAAAGGACACCAAGACAAACTTGCAGGACACCCAGTCCGACCTGGATAGTTTAACCGAGCTAATTCTTCGTCTTCGAGATAAAGGTGTTTGGGATATTCACGGATTACCCCTGAGTGACGCCACATTCAAGAAAATATTCAGAGGCGACTACTATCTTCATGGCGAGAAGGTGATTAAGCAAAAAGAACTTTTATCAAAGAAAAAGGAGTGGGAACAGGAAATGGATAGACTCAAGAGCGAGGGTGAAGCTTTGAAGGCCATCATTGCTTCCAAGGACAGGGAAATTCAGAGGTTTAAAGCAGCCGCAGGAAAGCGATAATGAATCATGAGTCACACTCTTGTTGTATGTTGCACACTAAATCTAGAGATTACATAATAATATTTAGATACTAAATATTTCATATTTTCTCTCCGAAAGAACTCATGGAACTTAAATAATTGTATTCTTTCCAATTTGCATGGAGAAAAGCGCAAAAAGTGTAATTTTTTGCACGATGAAAAAGATCTTTAAAGGACTAAATTAAATCAAACAATTCTTCTATGCAAATCTATCATGGACCTTTTTCATATTCAAACTTAACCTAGCCTAATTTAAATGAGAAAAATTTTATTCCGTCTTCGTATTAAAAATGCTTACAGACAACACGACATAAGGAGAAGTACGCAACTTTCTGCGAAAAAGAATATGCGGATGGGCTAAAAAATCCCACCGAGAGAAAAATTATTATTTTTGGCTCCCAGTGATTTTGCAACACATGCTAATTAACTTTCTCTCGCTGTTTGCTTTGCTGTTTCAACAGGCAGCATTACCCCGATTCTCATATGGCATCGCAGTTTCTTTAATTAATTATTGAGACAGAACTTGAAACAACAAAAACAACAAACTTTTGACGCAAAACAGGCATAATATCATTAATCATTAAAAATAAAATCTTGGGTGATGGTATTCACTGAAGGTGTTTACTAATCAACATATTTACTATCCCACAGGTAATTAATATTTTACGGACGCTGCAGGACAAAAACAAGAAATAATGATTCCAAAGTGAATTAACGTTAAATTTTTGACAAGCTGTAAATTGCTTAATTACATAATGTGGAAACTGGAAAGGAACGCGTCATGCTTAAAACGCTTAATTTTTAATCGTTGTTTTGTTCAGAGTCTTTTGCATATAGTATGTGCTTACTTGCATTAGTAAGCAGATAATAATGATTGTAATTTGAATTGAAAAAATGTTTTCTTTCACTGCTATGAAATATAACATTTCAATTGTCATTAATATCATTCTTCAGTGCAGACTATCAACATCATCATGCAAAACACAGGAACTTTGAAGAAAAGGAAGAAACGAAATATTGCAAAGGTATTAAGCTAAATTCAACATTTTTATAGAACATTTTTATTTTTATTTCAAGGCAAATTTTAATTTGCTCGAAATTCATTTTGATTTAGGTCAAGGGCCTTGGCACAGTCTCGTACAATGACGCCCAGGATGAATTTGATGTGCGGACACTTTTCAATAAGAGTGGACGTGGAAATGAAAACAAAATTGAGTCTCAGAGTCGGACCACATCTGAAACGATTCTACGAATGAACTCGGCATTTTTTAGTAATCAGCGAATAACCCGGAATCCCAACTTTCACCAGTCTTGCATTGTGGATGTGGAGGTGGAGGAAGGTTATGAAGTCCAGAAGAGCTACAGAATTTCTTCTTCATCGGGGCGAAAGGGGTCGCAGAGTGACAGTGTTGACGAAAATGATCTTATGCAAATTCAAGACCGAACCCATTTCCTGGACCATGCATCAATGAATCGGTTGCGGTTGCTGATTTTTCTTGGAGTAGCGACGGGCTGCTTCCCATGGCGCTGGAACTCGAAAGCGGTTTGCATCGATGTTTGGAAAAGTTCGTTTCTACGTCAAGTGTGGAAGTTGCAGTGGTTCTTGGTCACAATTCAGACCTGTTTGCTCACCATCTACCAATTTTATACATTTGTCCATGAAATCTCCGTGGCACGGGGAAGGACAAACTCGTCATACAGGGAAATCTTCATGAGCTCATTCAGCGTGGTCTGGTATTCCTCCGCAGTCTACTTCAACGTGAATCTGTACCTCTACAGTGATCAAACTCGGAAGTATATCAACACTTTGCTGAGGATCAACAAGGAATTGGTGGACAAATATTTGATTCATCTGGATGAATACGAGGATGGGGGCCGGATTGTGATCAATGGGGCGATTCCCAGTAACTGTGTCCAGGTCTTCATTTCCGTCACTTTGTTTTTGGTCATGCCTTTCCAGCCCTGGTACCTTTTCTCCTACATTTATCCCAAACCCTGGTACTGGCTCATTCCTGGGGCAATGCAAGAATTCGTTGTGGTCGGGCAAGTAATAACGTCCTATTTACTCTCTAACTGGCTAGTTGTGGCTCACACGAATAGCGTGGACTTTTGGCTCACGGAAATACAGTAAGAATTTTTATTTATTTATGGAGCTAACTACCTATGAGGTTGGAGTTAATTGCCTCTTCTAACTATTTAATTAAAAAATTCACCAGCAAAGAGTTTGACAGCGACTACACAAGGGACACAATTCGACATCCTAAAGCGGCTCTGGAAACTTATCGGACTCTGCAGGTTCTCTGCACTTGCTTCAACGATTGCCTTTCACCGTTGGCCCTGCCAATGGTCAAATTTCTCATTCTCACCGCGATGATCCCCTGTGGCTATGTTCTTATTCGGAGCATGGATCACAAATTCATTGACGAATTTCCGGGCATTCTTACTTATCCATGTAATTCATTTATTTTTTCTATTTTTATGGAGGTATTTATTTATCATTAAATTCCTACTTTGCTAATTATTATAGTGGGAGTCTTTGACTGTGTCACGGCGGGATATGTGTAAATTATTTATTAAATTAAATTACCTAATCAGAAATATTTCAATTGCGAGAGACTGCATTTATTAATACTTAATGTGCGTCAATTATCTTGTTAAAGGATTCTTAAAATGGCATCGGAAATGTTTGACCTTTCGTCAAGTTTTATTGATTCATGGAGCCGAACAAAGAACAAGGACTTTCGCCGGTTTTTGATGTCGTGCCCTTGTCTCAAAGTGAAAGTGGGCCGCTTCTACTTTATCACTGTGTCCACTACAATTACCTTCTTTAAAGCTATCTTTGACCTAATCACGGACTGTATTATCACATTTCCCTAAGTTAATTAAGAAGAAGAACGCTATTGTAATTGCAACAAACCAAACAATAAATGACCCATTAGGGTCACTAAAATAAAAGCCGACTGCCAAATAAAATTAGTGTCATGTCATTCGATTCGTCTCGTTTTACCCCAGGGTTTTGATTGTCCACGTTTGTTCTTCCATTAGTAGTTGTGGATACTTTTTGCATTTTGATTAAATATCTATATCATTCGAGAATTTAAGTTAATTGATACAACTTGCCTTACTGGGACGTTTTAATGACATTATCAAACTAGCATAATAATTGAAAGTCATCAGTTATATTCAGCCAGCATTAACTTACCTATTATTTAGCACGACTGTCATTTCACTAGTGAAAGCGAACCGCTCTAAAAATGGAGCAAATTGTTGAAGACGAGAGGAATTCGTCTGAAAATACTAAAAGCGCGTCAGAGGGGAACGAGGAGGAAGATGAAGAGGAAGAAGAAAAAGACGAAGGAAAAATTGTGACTGCGACTCGGACTCGGCCTCGGAGATCTTTCGGTCCATTCCAATGTCGACTAATGAATCGATTAGCAGACACACGTTTCACGCTGGAAATTGATCAAACAAGACGGGGACACGGTGGACAAGAAAGGGGAAACTCAGGTGAGGAAACTGCGACTCCTCGCAGCAAGAGTGATGATGATGATGATGGCAACAGAGTTGGAGAATCCACGACCACCAATGCTGCTGACAACACTTCTTGGAGTAATACGACTTTGTCGGACGCCGGAAGTGACCATTTGTCGCTAAGAGACATCGATAGTCGCCCAGCTTCCGCTACGGCCATCGCATCGACCGCTGGACTCTCTGGTGCGGAAGAAGACGAAGATTACGGGAATTCAGAGGGCGAATCTGAAGTGGATCGCATTCGCCGAATTCACAATACGATTTTCCACAGCTTGGCGCATGACATCGCCGAGTTAGTGCGGCTCCGAGAGGAAACGATGCAATTTTTGGAGCATGGTCACACTCCACCACCACCACCAGCAACAACAACTCTAGCAATAGCAGCAGCACCAATCTCCGATGAAAGTCAAGTGGCGGGGCCCACCCAAGATGCAAGTGGTTCCTTGTCCGAAGAATTTAGGGGTTTGGATGAAAATCGAGATGAATTCCAAGAGAATTCCAACTCAACTCCAAGAAGTACCAGAAACCGAGCGTCTCCGAGATCATCGACGTCGACAACGACGATTCCAGTCACTTTCTCCAGAGTCGATTTCTTTCTCCGGGAGCGTCTAACATTTCACGCGAGACTGGCGAGACGACGTACTTCAACTTTCGGAAGTGAAAGTGGAATGGGATTCTCCTCTTGTATTGCCCGACTGCCCCGAACTTTGGAGGATGCACCACCTTGCACTTTCACCATGAATAAGTACTCGTACACCCCCACAGCGAAATTCCACAACGCACCGAAAGCGACGCCCGCAAAACCTCATCTTGACGTGGGAGTCATACGATTGCGACGAAAAAGCTGCTGTAAATAATTAAAAAAAATATAAATCAGAGTAAAATTTTGATTTATAATAATTTTTGAAAATGGAAGTTTTTAATCGTGATTTTTGTTTTAGGCTGCCAAGAAAATTCTAGACAAACTGCATTACGGCGACCCTGATGATGAAAATGCTTGTTTCGTGAGACGATTCTGGAGAGAGACTTCCACTGTCACCACGCCTGCCACGGGTAGTTCACCTTTTCCCGGATTGTCAGCGCAGCTGGCAGGTCTCGCGGAAAGGACAGCGTCTTTGGAGGCGTCACTCGAAGAGGTGTTCGATGGACTTCGCATGAGACTTGAGCAAGTGCGGCCGGATTGTGAAGCTACGCAAAGTGGAGATGATGAGACTGGAGAGCAGCAACAGCTACTAGGAGAGGAAGGCGATGATGAGGGTGTCGGGGCAGCCGGAGGGAGAGAGAGAAACGAAACCGGAAGTGAAAGCGCGGCTCGTGCACGGAATCTGCACTCTTCTGATGATGCCGAGGATCTTGGAGATGATCCAATGTCATACTATGAGAGCTGGGACGAAGAAACGTCGGTTTTGGGCAATCCCTTGAATTACGACATTTGGGATGATCTCACCGGGGAGCAAGAGGCTGGGTCGACGGCTCTAGCTCGGATTAATCTAGCAGAAAGAAGGGCAGAAGTTCGGAATAGGATAAGAAATTTGTCAATTCCTTGTCCAGTAAGAACCCGCACTGGTCCATCATCAACCTCGACAACATCGACTTCAACAAACAATAGAAACTCCGTGGGAGTGGGAACGGACGATCGGACGATTTCTGAGGAGGATGCAGAATTGGACGAGGACTCGACCGACGACGATGAAGTCTTCTACTTCCGGTGTTGTCCCCACAGTTCTGCAGCACGAGGCTTCATGGACGGACTGAGGAGCAACCTGAACCAAGATCAGGGCGAATTGTTTCATGAAATTGGAATGTCCGAAGAGTTGGGCAGAGACATTATGAACAGGTTTTCCTTCTCCGAGGAAGAAACCCGAGTTCCGTCTGTGGCTACCGCTACCACCACTTCGTCTGGAAATGGAACGAGCGAGGGAACAACGATGTCGAGGTCGGAAATGCCGGAGCCTTTATTCCCCAGAGTGTGCAGGCACTGTGGATCACCTCAAAATCGTTTCGTGCACGACTGCGACCATGACCCCTACGGGAAAGTGCCAACGTCGGACGAGGAGGAAAAAGACGAAGAGTCGAGCAGTGGCGTTCCACAGATTTCTCGCTTTGACCCGAACGACCGCACCCATTTCCATTTTAATCCTTGTCGTGAGTCTCATTTTTCAATTTCAGGTCAATTAACAAGTTTAAGATCATTATTTTTTTTAATTGTTTTCATAGACGACGATGAATGTTCCACAAGAGTTTATTTGGACGAGGACAACTTGAACTTCCCCATCGTTCGCAGTCCCGCAAATCATAACGATGACAAGGAGGAAGAATGAGAAATAATTTTTAACTCAGAGTGAGTCACAAATCGACATATAAAACTTTTATTTTCACATTTTCTTAAGTATTTTTCTACTACTTCATCATCTTCATCACATTTAAATTCTAGACACTAAAATAAGCATCAATCAGCCGCATTTACACCTGAAAAGATTTAAGTACTCTACTACAAACAGATACGTAAGTTAGTATTTTTACTTGCTAATGTGAATCGTTATACGTGCCATACGTGGATCGTTTTCATTTCATCAACGATACAACCAATAAATAATAATTATCAACTAATTAATTTAATTGAACCCGCATTTACATATTTTTATTATATTTTTCTAGAAGACAGTCAACAGGTAACTTCCAAACGCCCTTTTTAATCTGCAGGGAAAGGAATTTGTGCTGATTTTTAATTTCGCGTGAAACTCTTAAATATTTACTGTAATAAACTAATAAAACAGTTGCTTACATTTTGTCACGTTCATCATCAGATCAGATACAAAAAAGCTACTTACTACACTTTTGTTAGTTTTTATAGTACTGTAAAAAAAAGTCACATCAAGTCAAAAAAATGTATGAATGAGTAATAAATACAGTTTGATAGTCTACAAAACGCAGCATACAATTACAAACGATACAATTATAATAGTTTCCTATAAACTAAAAATGCCGTCAGAAAAAATATATAAAAATATCTTAGTCTTATTTATATTTTTTAGTTAAGTAATCTGCTTAATCTCTGCTCAGATCCTTTCATTTTGTCATTTTCATTCATTCGTTTTTACTCCACAAACATTCATTTCATTTTCTTTCAATCTCATCTCAAATCAAATCATTTCATAACTTAAACCTACAAAAGAACATTCCTAATTGAAAAAAGCGTGAAAAAACGTCAACAAGAAAGATACATTTCTTCATAGTTCATAATGATACTATGATTAGATTTAACGAACGAACGACCTAAATAATAAAAATATACAACAATGATTCATAAAACTTGCAAACAGCATTCCACGAAATTATTATTAATATTATTGCAAAAACAAAAAATTGTTTCAAGTTTTTATTTTCCCTTGAAATAATCACTAGTAAAATTATCTTATCTGTCTTGAACTAATCATTTCGGAATGAATGTAAATTTTCTATATTTTTGTAAGTGTATTTAATCATGTGGTGAATTTAAATCAGCGTGAGCGAGCACTCTAGGCAAAATTAATTTTTTATCCAAAATGAGTCTCGCCCAGCCTATTTTTTATTTCATCCCAAATAAAAGTGGCTTGGCACTGGAAGATTTATTTAGTAATTTAAAAAGATTTTTTTTTTATAAAAAGAAAAAGAATTTTACCAAATCATGTTTAACTTTATAATAGGTTTTTTATATATAGTAGGTTAGGTAGGTATACGTAGGTATGTAAATTGTAATATTTAAGGGACTATCAAAATCTCTAAAAATATGAATTGACTACTATGAAAAAAGTCGATATAAAAGTAAATTATTTTTGTTGTTTGTATTAATATTATTATTATCGTAGTAATAAAAATATTACACTCGAAATTCTCCACATCCTCGACTTTTATCCTGCGATCGTTTATATTTAAAAAATGCATGATTTCATTTTTTTTAATGAAATGAAGTTTTTCATTGCGAATTTGTCTACTACAAAACAAAGCTTTCACCGAGTTGGTTTCTCTCTTTTTAAAAATTAAATATTTATATTTAACAGAAAGAATTAATCGTACTCCAAATTAACATCCAAAATCCAATCAATCCAATCTCAGGGTACCCCATTTCCGCTCCAGTGCAATTAGGATGGAGACGGGATACATTTTTCAACAGAAAATTCTCTCCTCTAGTTAACAAAAGGCTCATCAACAATCTACAAAAGTAATATTTGCTATTAAAATATAATTACAATTAAAAATCTGCATTGAATCTTGCTAACTTGACTCATGTTTAAAATTTCCATCTTTTGCTTGAATTTTTTTGATTTTTTGTTTCATCACGTCAAATGAATGATCGTCAATTAATAAAAATCAAATTAAGTGTCAAATTAAATTAAATCGAAGAATTTTGTATTTTTAGTACTTGCTTAAATTTAGTAACGACTTCTATGCGATCTAACAGATCGACCCCATTCACTGCCTGTTCCATCCTGATTACCATGATGGTGATGATGATAACCGTGATGGTGGTGGTGATGGTGTTTTCTTGGTAAAGCGTCATGCACAATCATTTCGCCCTCGTCCCGCAGACCTTCCACCGAAGGAAGTCTGCTTCGGTAGTCCAAAGTATCCCTAGGAATTTTCCCTCGGCTTTTGTCCGTTACAGTGGTCGATGCCGTTGGGGGTCCTCCAGTCGCCGCAAGAGAGTCCCATGCTCGGCGGTACAGGCGACCCAGGCCTGCGTCAGAACCGGAGTCAACGGAAGTGATTGTGTGGCTGTCTGGAGATCCTCGGTGACGCTCATGCTTGCCACTCTTCACTTGACTCCTGAGAAAAATTCAAGTCAAAAACATTCAAGGTCAGAAAACTCATGGAAAACCTTTAAAAACTTATTCGAGTGCAAGAGAAAAAATATCAGATTTAGCAATTTTATATTTATCCATCACACCATTATCATCAAAAATCCCCAAACAGTAAAAAATAAGAAACCACCGTTTGACCATGAATGTGCAATGGTGCGTGCAATAATCAATTTGCGGTGTAGAGTGCAACTATTACCATTAATTACCCGTGCGATACGTGACACCAGAAATATTTTTCCATGAACTTCAAACTTTTTAGCACCTAGCCTAATCATAAAAAATTGTGCTACAGCTACAATATCCACCATGAATTTTCATGCGCGAAAAGATGTCGTAATATTTAATAATTGTTGTAAGTGTGAATTGCGGATTTGCAGTGACAGTGACATGCTCAATGAAGGTTGAACCACCATAATGATAATATTTAACAAATTAAGATAATGTCAGGTATTTACAGCCATTTTTTTTCAGACAGCTTTTTAATGTTGTGTCGTAGTTGAATTCGGCAGCCTTTTTCCTTTGTGCGAGCGAGGGCTGTGTGTGCGGTTACGGTTAGAGAAAAGTGAGATAAATTCCTTTTTGTGGTTGAGTGATGGTGTTGAAAATAAATATTTTAAGACATCAATTTTTTTCTTCTTTAGTTAGACAAGACTTAAAGCTGATCGAGAAAAACTTGCCTTGGTGGCATCTTTGTTCACATTTTTATTTGTAGTTATGGTAAAGTCTTTGCTTCGAGGTAGACAGATTATCGTTATGATTCGACATGCGTTTTCAGATTTCATCGCTTCTTCTGGAATTTTACTTTCGTACGGTTGATTTGTGGAGTTGATGAGGATGAGGAGTGTAAGAACAACAAGGCTGTGGTAATTTGGCACGTTATTTGGAGAAGCACGGGAAATAAAACGTAACTCAACAGGAAAATTAGCATTATTGCAAATCGCGAAATTGCAATGTTGAGATTGAGCTGATTTCGTTGTGGTTGATCTTGTTTGTTCATTTTCTTCTCCGTGGTCTCGTTTCTTCTCCTTGTTGAGGATTTTGTACTTTATCAACGGTAGATAAGATATGGCAATCGTAATAATAAATGGAAGTGACTATTTTTTTAAGAAAATGACTTGGGAGCTCATGAGGACTGGCACAGCTTTTTGATTAAAAAATGGCAACATTTTGGTGGTAATTGTGTAATAATAGCTGCATGGCGCTAGCACGCTCTCGGTTGCTCATTTTGCTCCTGAGAAAAGTAGCCAGCCCATTTACGACAGTTCGGAGCATCCAAATACCGCCTTCCAACGTTCTGATCGGGAAACGGACAGTGCGAGCAGGGTAAACAACTTGGAAGCTTTGCCCGGTCTGTCTGCGTTCACTGTGGTCACTCTGGCAGTTGCTGTGTGACTCTGCCTTCCGGTTGCTCCGTGTGGCTCGGTGTAGTTCTCGTCGCCCTCGGAGTTTCTCCTCTCTGGGCCTGATCCGTCCCCGCCGCTACCTCCACCTCCACCCCCGCCTGCGGCCGCAGCAGCAGCAGCAGCCTCACGGCGACATCGACGGCAATCACAGTTGCAATACGCAGGTCTTCCGTCATTCGAATATTTCCCTTTGTCACTAATTACGTTATCATGATTTGAAAACATTTCGATAATTTTATCTCTGTAACCGATCCATCATCCCGTTACGCAACTCAACTCTTGCCATAATTATGACGTAACGTAACCAATGCCTTTTGATTCCTATCCCATCTTATTTTGTCTGACTGAGGGCAAAATGTCTAACCATGAATATTATTGGGAATCATATCCATCCACCGTTACTAGTTTTACTACCGGCGTCATTCACACAGAGTTACGAAAACACGTGTGGATAAGGCCAAGTCCAAATCCCGGTTTTCAACCATTCCCCCATTTCGATTCACTTCTTTCACCTAATGTCATTTTTATTATTTCGTTTTATGTCAGACCGAGCAGACCACATCGCCCAAACTATTATCACATCACCTCACCTTCTTTTCCTACCTGCTGTAATTTTATTACCTGTTACTATTACATTACACTACCCGAAAACAGTTAGCTTTAATGGTTTCATTAGTTTTTAGTAGCTGACCGTTTTGTAAACCTACGCCAGAAAGGAAATGAAATTAACTCCTAATTTTCTTCTAGCGAACAGCAAGCAGCAGTAACAGCGGGCTATTAAATGTGTTATATAAATCTACCGCTACTAATTCACTACACATTTAACATTTAACTATTAACTAACTAAAATCAAAATTGCATCTAAATATGTACGGTAAAGCCGAATAAAATTTTGTTAAAAATCCACTTTGTCAATCGAGTGGTTTTTATACTTTTTAGAGCAAATTACGAAAAGCGACAACGACTAATGCAAAAAGGAACGTCACCGTGACTAGAGAAAATTTTCAATTCAGGTGATGCATTTTTATGCAATTTAAAAGTAGCTTCATCTTTGCTGATGTGATCATCTCCAGAACATCACGAATTTACGAACAATCACGATCAAGCTGACACTTCACGGTACACTACGTTTCTTATTCTTTCATAGAATCTTTTGCTTTAAAACTTGATATAAATATCAAAGGAATTTTTCTTCATTCATATCAGAATATTCTAAAGAGAAAAATAATCCTAAAAATCATCTACTATACTACAAAAAAGTATCACTCATTTTTTTTATAGAACGAGCAAACTTTTTTTTGCTTACAAACCTTTCACGGTTTAAACTTTCATGAAAGACTTTTTTTATTACGCAATGGTCTACTTCCTTTCCCTACTTCTAGAAGTAGCTAAGAAGATTAAGAAAGGGATGATGAAATGAAAAAAATGAAATGAAAGGCACAACTTGCGTCTTTCAAGAATTTGAGAATGTCTCGGAGACGGAAGCAAGAAGGTATGAAATAGAGGACAACGCTGCTACGCTTCGTTGTTAATATCACCACCATGTGGCAAAATAAAATAAAATGAAAACTAATTTTTACCAGCCAGTGGAAATGATTATCAGTAAATACATGAAAACATGAATAAGAAAATTTTTTATAGTGGGTGTAGTAGAAATGGGATACGTACCTTCTGATGAGGAGAACAATGACGGTAACCACAGTCAGCAGAAGGATTAGGCCACCAAACACTGCCAGCGCGATCATGCCACCTGTGACAGGATAATATTTTGAAAAAACTTGATAAGTAATAAAACTTAAATACACTTCATTTACCCCTTAAACAGGATTATTATACAAAACGTCATGTCGGGATAATTGGACGCATTTGAGTGATTAGAAATGTTAATGACTAGTAAAAAGTAATTGTTAATTGGGTTTGAAAGACTGACTGCGTCAAGAAAGCAGAATGATGATGATGAGGAACTAAATATTATGATTATGTTATGATAAGTTATAAAAACTTGAAGAAGGAGGGATTTTAACTGTCGCTGTTAATCCTAACGGGATTTTAATAATTACACCTTTTTAACAATAAGACATTAAATTCTGTTTTTAGTCCTTAATATCAAAAGAAAACTTACCAATATTAAGCCTCGCTACGGCTGAGGACTCTGTCGCTTGAACTTCAATATTTTTGGGGGAATCCACTCCAGGCTTTCTCTCCTTCACAATTTGATTGCTTTCCGAGACCTCGTTGTCTGTGACGTCATTCACTCTGTCCTTCTTATCGCCGAGGAGGTCATCGGATGATGTACCAACGACCCTGTCATCCTCCCCATCGTCACCCTCCGGTTCCTGTGGGTAGTGGTTGGCATTTTCATGATGGTACTGGTCTCCAGTCTGGCCATCATCGGGATAGTTATCATCACCGTCATAATGAGATGTTGGAACATTTGGGGCTTGCGTCATTTCTGTGGTGCTTGGTGGCTTTCTAGATGAAGACGACTTGGTAGATCCACTGGTCACTGCTGCTCCTGGTGCTTTGGTGGATGCCCCAATTTTCCGTCGACATTCTGGTGGATTGCCATCGTAAGCACCTTCGTTACACACGATTGTTTCACTGCCAACCAGACGGAATTGGGGATTGCAGGTGTAGCGGACATTGAAGGAGCTTCCGGTACTTTCAGTGATTTCATAATCTCCATTTCTAATTGCGGGTGGATCAGGACAGACCAGGGCTTCACATCTTGGTGGAGGTCCATTCCATCTTTGATCTAGGTCACACATCAGGTCATTGCGGCCAACCATGGCGAATCCTTCATCACAAGAGTAGCGCACTACCGCTTTGTAGGAACGAGTCCCGTTCAAAAAGGCGTAGCGTCCGTTTGGTACTTGAGCCGGAGGCCCACATTCCAAATCTAAAAATAAATACGTGACATTCTTCATTATTGCATATTCGTGAGTCGGTAGGAAATACGAAGAATTCTAATTAGTTAGATTACGGTTCACGAAAATGTGCGAACATAAATTATAGTAGAATATCATGACGATGCGTGCGCCAAGTCTTGGATTGAAGCTTCAAAGAGCTCATTTTTCTTTCTTATCAGATTTTTTGCAGGTTGCATCGTCAGGCCGAGATCTTCAAATATTATCTAGCCACTTATTATTATTTTTATTTGCACTTG
>VYYJ01003749.1:0-15547 GCA_021029165.1 Cyphoderus albinus
ACCGTCATCTTGTCTCCTATCCTTCATTGGATGAGACACTTTCACTGATAATGCAAAAAACGACTGACAGCATTAAATGTGACTTTTAAATATACGAGTTTCTTTATGTGGTGTATTATTTATTACCTTTATAAGATTTGGCGATTTTCACTTGTATAGTATTAAAGTCAGTGGAAAATGACCGATAAGCTGAATCATCTAACACTTTCACTTTGAGGTCAAATCCCCCGTACCAGACATAAGGCGGCTCCACAAATTTCGTAACGGTAACCTGAAACCCCTTAATGATTGTCACGGACCAATCTGTCTCCCGAGAGGTCGAGGATTTTGGAAAACTAACGGTATAAATGTACTCGGTTTTGTTTTGGGTGAAAGTTGTCTTCGGGGTGTAACGGGAATACCGATTTTGAGCTAAAAATTAGGAAATAATAATTGGTACAATTCTGTACAGAAATTGGCAGTTTTGGGTAAACTCGATCGCTTACGCTTTGTCAGCCATTCTTTGACCGTTGCAAAGAAATTGAATTTGTCGGGAGCCTCCCATTGCGTTCGGGAATGCTCTTGGAAGTTTGGCAGCGTCCCGATTTGCTTTCCCCTCAGTTCTTTATAGAAGACCACGAAGGGATGGACTGCCACGAAAATCTGAGTTGCGTCTATGCCTGCACCCTGCATTATGACTTTCGATCCACCGGGATGCTTCTGCAGGTATTCGGTGACGTCATAGACTCGTCCCTTGATCGCCATCCAGCAATCAGTGTAGTATCTGTGCTTGTCAATCTCTGCCACTGTGATCGTTCTCCAGTCGACCGGCTCATACTTGGAGAATCTCAGGGCCTTCACAATTTTCTGGTAGAATCTTGAAAACTCAATATGCTTTCCCACCTGGCGAACATAGCGTCTATCGTATAGTCTCGACTTTCCATAGTCCCACGCGTATGGGTTATCCGGTTGGGTTTGGATAATGAAACGGTCTTTTCCTTTTGTGTGTGACCCCTTTCCCTTTTCACTCCGATATTTCTTTGCCGAATCAGCCGCAGAGAACTTCGTGATTCCTTTATTCTTCTTCTGCAACAGCATCTCCTCCAATTTATCACCTTTCAACTGCGACGGGAGGTCCTCAACCCGGGTGCAGATGTCCATGTTCACATGCTTCAGCTTCCGCTTCCGTCTCCTGGCCTCCGTTTCCTCCCTCAGGTTGACCAGGTGCAATTCCTCCATGACACTTTGGAACTTGCGCCACTTTTCTCTGTTCTCCCTCAACGCGTACTCCTTCTTGGACATGGAGTGAGTTGCAAGGCTTCAAAGATTTACATTGATATTATAAATCTGCGAATTCATGGGTCAAAGGTCATCGAATTAACAATCGGCTAAGATTAGACTTACGAGAACTCTTGCATTTTCAAAACATAGAGATGATGCAAATCCCACATGAAGTCAAGCAAAAGCGGGGCGACCGTTCCCTTCAACGATGCCAACTCAAGGTAGGCCAACAACAAAGGAACGTCCGTGATGTCACTCACTTTGAACAGATTCTTCTGCTCTTCTTCGTCCTCCTCATCTTCGGAATTCTCGTCCTCATCATCTTCGAACATTTCATAGTAGAGGAATCTGTTGTCACCCCACATTCCCGTCATCCTCTGCAGGCGTTCATAGTAGTCATCATCCTCATCTTCGAACATTTCATAGTAGAGGAATCTGTTGTCACCCCACATTCCCGTCATCCTCTGCAGGCGTTCATAGTAGTCATCCGCCTTGAAGATGACTGTGCCAATGTCTGGCTTTTCCTCTTCCACTGCGAACCACATCTTGGGCGGTTAATTAATTGGTCGTTTTTTTATTAGTGACGTCTTTCAAATTGCACTATCAGAATTGATTTTTAGGAAAATATGCAAATCAGAACTTATTATATGAATAGGTTATGAGAGCAGTGACGTTTCATATTTCGCAAATTCTTAGCAAAAGATTCATTCACATGATAACGTCACACATGGATACCCGTGATTAAAAGTGAAAGCTTTATAGTCACAGTGAAAACAACGATTTGGTGGCTTTATTGAAAGAAATGCATGAATACGGATTTGGATTTTGTATTATAATGAAAATGTTTGATTCTGCTTCACTGGAGCCGGCTAACCCGTCATCATAATCACCAGATGCGGTTTCTATTGTTGTCGGGTTGGCTTTCGTAGTACATGAAGTCCTAGAGAAAGCAAGAAAAATTAGCAATAAAAATAGAAGTCAAAATAGACGTTTTCAGATGTTTACACTTACAATCATAAAAGTTGCGTAGATTAACACAGCTTTAAGTTTTACATCGAGGTCGGTGGGAAACTGAATCCCGAATGTGTCTGCGGCCGTCATCATTTCTCTGAATACATCACCAAAATACTTTGAAACTTTCCCGACTTCTTGTCCACCTTGAAGGGCCGTGACAGGAAAGTCAGCCTAAAATAAAGGGTATTTATTATTACCTAATTTAATTAATTATAATGCTTTTTAAACTTTACATTCGCACCTCGCAACATGTTGCAGCGCTTGGACAGCAGACGCTGCAAGCTGGAGCTTCCATACGCAAAACCGGGACACCTTTGTCATCCGTGACATTCCAACTGGCTGACACAGCCTAATTTATACGAAACGATTTTTTCTCCAAATATTTTAGAATACTCGCCAAAGTAATTCTACAGTCTACAAAAATAAAATTTTACCTCACAGTTCTGAATAATATTGCCCAGTGGTACTCCTGATGCCGTTAAAACTTGAACGGACTTGATTTTTAGAGAAAGACATTGGAAAGGTTTTAAGCAGAGCAAAGGTAAGCATAATTTAAAAATATTTTAATCAAGCAATAAGCATAAACCTACGTTTCCACATGCTCCACAACACCCACTGTCCCGATTTCCTTGCATCACAGCTACATTTTTTATTGTCAAAATGCGAAAATGAAGTGTGATTTTAATTGAAAGAAGAATTTGATTAAGAAAGTTTTTTTTTTGCATGAGAAGGAAATTGGAAAACGGATGGCTTACGACGCCCCATGAAATCAAATATAGTTATGTTCCAGGCTCGGCAATTTCCGAGGCACGCGAGACTGCAGAAATCCGAATTTTCTGCGGCGAAATATATTCTCCGTCCTGTAATAGCCCATTTTGAGTATTTTCATTTAAATTCGTATTTGCTCAATCTACTAATTAATAATTATTACGATTGTTTCACTTTACCCCAAGCGTCAAAAATGTGGTATCGATTGTTTGTGTTAATTCCAGTGAGAACTGTGTTTAAAAAGAGTCACTCAAGAATGATTTAGCTTTTAAGGCACATCAGTGTAAAACTCAATTTTGCAATAGCAAGCAAATGTATATATTAATTTTGAAAATTTTGAGTTATTTTAACTTCACCTTCACCAAGCTCGATTTGCTGTTGAATCATAACACGATTCGTCGGGAGGAGAAATTCTAAGCCGGGCGGTACTCCGACAGGAACTTGAACTATGAATAAAAATAACCAGCAAAAAAAAATTAAGGAAAGTCTATGACAGTGCATTTCGAAAGCAAAAATAAAAATTGAAAATGAGTGCGAATGTACACCTGGAATAGGCGGACCCTGCACCCCCGGCCCCATTTGACCCGGCATCATCTTGGAAGCGTTTTAGAGTGGACGTTGTATAATTCACGGCAAGAGAATCGAGCAATGTATTTAAACTATGTATCTAAACTATAAATCAATGGAAAAAAATTTATTCAACCAAGATCATTTATAAAATTGATGATAACTACTGTATTGTATTAACCTGTGCTATTTTTATTCCGGTGAAATCTGTCAATAAAGTCTTGTTATAAACTACGAAATCATATTGATTTTTGGGATAAATTCCATGAAAGCACGAAAAATAATCATAAATACATGGATTTTTTCTCTTTCCTACACCTATAGATTCGGCTCTACAAGTCCCCAATTATTTTGTTTTTTAGCTATGAAAAAATATTCGCATTCATGAACCTTGTTTGTGTGAAGCTCGAGAATTTAATATTTTTTCTTTGTTTCGCCAACCAAAGCATTATTTTTATTGAGTATTCATGGTATCTGAAGAATTTTATGGGAAAAAAGAGTTTTTCATGAAAATGTTCCAACAGTCTCAATTTAATGTTGTGTTTAGCTTACAGACAGCTACTGCTTAAACGTATGATATAGAAACAGAATGACCAAAAGGCTTTACTCCACACGTTTGTAAATCTGAACCTGTTTCTCTTTCTGAGTTTATGAAAGAAAGCAAAGCATTTGCGACTTGTGACTATTTGTGAGTGTGACCATTATTCGATATTGTGCGTTAGGGCTTGTGCTCTTCTGAGTCTGACATGAGATGAGAACCAGCATGTAACAAAGACCAAGTGTTCAGTTGGGTTTGTGAGTTCGTTGTAGCAACAACGCATCAACGTGCTCGCTCGTCTTCACACAGCGATAGCGATTTTGCAAATGGTTGAAAGCCGAGAGAATCGTGTGTTCGTGTGGATTTCGATCAAAGTGACATTTACTAGTTACAGCTAGTATAACATAACAAAGTGTTAAACTAACTATTAACTATTCCCTGTATCTTTGTTATTTAAGCGTGATAATTTTGATCGTGCTAACTTTTGCATGGAAAAGTTTCCAGAAACTATTAAATACAAGCATGTACTTTTAGAAATTCCAATCTTGAGCACCTCTCTTCTTTACACGACTTTCGCATTACTGTGATGTGACCGATGAGGATGCACCAGTGATTATAGTGCACATAAATTAAAATTCCAAATTATGAGACTGGAGCAGCGGCAAGTCTGCTCTGAGTCTGAGTCTGACTCGGAGTTCAGTCCAGTGTCCAGTCAACCATGAATTTAACTGGTTTCTTCTGCGAGTGACTGACTCTCCCACACCAGACAGAGTAGGTATCTGTATCCCACGTGTGAGAATTGTTTTCGCACAACAATACAACAAAGACTTCTCCATTTTAACTTTTCTGCTTATTTTGGCAACTTACTTTGATTTTTAAAAAAATATTATTTACGAAAGTGTAACGTATACATTTCCTGTTTAGAAAAATACATACGCCATTAATGAACACACGCCTACCTACTTTTCGAGATTGAGATTGAAACTCCACGTGCAAGGTGAATGAAGCAGATACATTACATTAAGTGCATAGAATAATGAATTCTTCATTACATGGAGCATCTTGGAAAACAAAAATAGATAGCTCATCGCTTCATTGAAAACCTCTACTATTACATTTTGCGAATAAACTCTTTACTTTGAAGGACTTCTGGCTTGAAAGGAGAATGGAGGATGAGACAAAGTGCACGGTCCTTTTGTAAAAAAGCTTTGCAATAATTGGCAATCGAGTCATAGCCTAGCCAAAGTTTCACAAATGTATTGTAAATAAGTTTTTATACCTATAAATTAAGACTAGCGTCTTATGATTTACATTCATGAGAAAAACTGCAAAATCGTCTAGAGCATTCCAGTAACTCTAAAGTTCCTTTCATCATCCATCATCAAGTAAAGATTTTCTAAATTTCCTGTAAAGAAGTTGAAGTTGTCAGTGATCGGCTCCCTCCAGAATCTACTTTTTCGCTTTCTCCTTCCCTCCTGTGAAGTCGTCGTAACCTTCCTGTCTAGCAGCAGCAGCCAAAATGTTTCTAAAGCGCAACACAAAAGTATTCATTCTTGTAGCTGTGATATGGTTATGTGGAGTGTTGTATTTTACTACAACTACAACGAGGCCAAACATGTCAGAGGACTCGCAGTCATCCGCCAGCAGCAGTAGTGGGAATGCCAACAAGGTATGTTAATCTCCTCTCTGCTCCATTCTTTTATGTAATTACCTACATTATGAATTTGTAAGAGTCTTTAAAAATAGTTTCAATTTATCTCTGTTTTACAATCAGCGACTAGTGATGGCATTGACAAAGACAAGAACGAGCCTATTAAACATTTGTGTGCAAACTTTTGACCTAATTATTTAATTAAAGAATCATTATAATTCTCTCACCGTATACTACTTTATTTTTACGCGTAATAAAATAAAATCCAAAATTCTATTTACGTTCATTCATTCAGTACAAGAATTTGGGCGCATCATTTTCATTCCATTCCAACAATAACTCTTTTTAGCTCACTCATGTTTATAGTATCTATCTTGCTTCCATATTGTGTCCATCCAAAGATGAAATATAAAAGCAAACTGAGATAACCGCGAACTCTTTTACAGACATAGACTCCCACCCTCATGTCAATTTCGCGATGATGTTGGTGCTGATAAATAGTTTTCAGTGCGAAATTATGAAAAGTATGCAGGGAAACTTATTAGAGACGCATTTGGCACCGGCGCTTACTTGCATACAAATGTGACAAACACTACTGTGACTGATGAATGAATGAATGAAAATGTACGATATGATATTATACTACAAATGAAAAAACCCATTACAGATTAGAGCTTCAATTGAATCAACTCAGAGCAACAACGAACGACTACGACTCTCTTTTGAAAATTCTAAAGTCACGTTGGCTCCAACGATTCCCAGCACTCTGTCATGGTTAGCAAATATCAGACTCTTTTCTTATCACACTTTGCAAAAGCAAAAGAACAGAGGAGTGAATAATAGTACGTAGGTAAGTATTATGAGAGAATGAAAAAAATTGTGTGACCATGACTTGACGAGTGATTTTTTGACATTCATCCATACTCTTTTTGCAAATTCAATTCAAACCGTGTATTTTTACAGTGAATGATTTACCTGTGCTGTCATATTTCTTTCGTGGCTAATTTGATTTAAACTGTGTCGTTTCGTCACAAATCTAACAATTATGTACCTTATCTCTATGAGCTATTATCATATTCAATTTGGAATGCACCGTCTTTCTTGTCACAGTCATAAAATTGGCAAGAGAGTACGAATGAGATTGTCCACTTTTATTATAACCTTAATAAATAGGTTCTGGCATTTTTTGCTAGAAAAAACTCAACGTTACAGTTTCAACCATCCTTGCCCAAATTGCTTTTTAAGTTCGCTACTTAAATCGCCGCTACAAATTACAATTACATAAATCCCAACTGCTTTAGTTTTTAATGAGGTATTATGCTAATTGCTAATGTGTTATAATTTAAAAAAATATTTAATACAAAAGGATAATTTTAATTTTTTTAAACCATTATCTAATAAATGCCAGATTATCCCAGTTGACTTGTATAGTTTTGCCAATGCTTGATATTTGTTTGCCAAAACTTAAAAAACTCGTTTCAACTTTTCAACTACAATTGGAGACTCTGGCTTCTATATAGTTTTAAAACAATGCGGTGGAGGTGGACAAACTCAACCGGCCATATCAAACAACCTACAACAACGCATAAAGTTGTACAAAAAGGAGAAAAAAGCTAGAAGCAAAGTGTCTCGCAGTTGATCCTTAGATGAATATGAAATGAAGGTCCATAGGAATTTGGTGAAAGTTTTGCTGTGCGAGCCAGCTGATTTTCCTTTCCAGCAGTGAACTAAAGTGAAAGGAAGATGATGTCGGTTAAAGGGAAGATAAAAAAGTAAAGAGATGTTTCTGTTGGTTGGCCAATGTAGCTTGTGAGCTTGAGGCTTTTGAGCCAGAGCTCAAGTCTCCACTTGAGTCTGTATTTCACGGAGAGAAAGCATAGAATGAAGCTGTGCTTAGGAGAAAGCAGTCAGGGGTTTTCCAGCGGGAACTCAGCTTGTGGAGCACTACATTTAAAAAGGCCAACCCGTTTGGAGTTCTGTAACTGTCCGGCCGTTGTACTGAGGCAAACGGTGACATTGAGAGGAAATCCCGGAGAAACTCCGTTTCCCTCTTTCGCTAGTCACATTCTCCCCTACTATTCAAATTTCAGCAGGGTGCCCAAGTCCAAGAGCAGCTCTCAGAGAAAAGGTTCAGTTGAGATTCGGAGGGATTGCAATGAGTCAGCCACTACTATTTCTCTATTCTATTATAACCGTAACTGTACAAAATCTCTCTTACATACAGAACATACCACACATTTTGATGTGGTGGGTATGTACACAGCGATAGTAGAATACAGAGTCATTCCAGTAACGGGTAAAATACCTAATTGTATACATTCCATTTTCAATGCCACACAGCACTTGCAACGTACTCCACTCAGTAGAGTTCATTCACGAATTTTATCTTTTCTCCTTAAATGGCACGTACGCGGATTTCTCTGCAGCTAGTATCATATTTCAGAGAATTAACTCCGGCTATGATCTCGTCTAATAAATATAAGCTCACTCAGCTTCATATTGCACAAAGCTGTTCGAGACGAGAACCTGTTCCTCAATTGTCTAACTAATACCTAAATTAAACTCGCATTACAAAAAAGGTCAGCTTCTTGTTGCAAACTTCTTGATTTTGAAATGAAATATTATGAGATGCAAATATTTTCGCAAATATTTCATTCTTCTCAAATCAAAATTGGCTATTATAACATATTCATGGATGATTGTAAGTTTAATTGAAAAATCACCGCATCCAAGGTTCATGTTAGTAAATCGGTTTGTAAAGCTTTAAACGAAATTGGTCGCCACACCAAAAACCCAGAACCAGAACCCTTTACAGAAGTAGTAGATTTTAAATTGAAGCAGCAGGCAGCAGCCCATCCTCTGGCAAAGCCATTAGTTTTTATTTTATAACTAAACAACATGAATCTCATGTCTCATGTGATACAGCATCCGTCAATCTTTTTCTCACATCGCAGCAGATCCCTCTGAATTATCTCAGTTTTTTAGGAGTTACAGTGGACGGGATATGTTACTCCCATTCCATAATCAAATTACAGTTGTTCGAAATGTACTACACTTAAAAATTTAAATAAATGGAGCATTGAGTATTCTCTGGGAGTGTTTTGGCAAGTGTATACAAAGTATCTAATGTAATGTAACTTAATAATGTTCCATCTCACTTCCACCATTTTCAAAGACAAACAAGGCGCAAATCCAATTGTCTTTTTTCGAATTGTTTGATAAACCGGAATAGAATTTTTATTTTAAATTATCTTTAGCAGGTCAGTGTAACAACATCCACACGCTAGCCCGTTTCCACAATGCCCGAGCAAGTGAACAATGTAAATTACCTGTGTACTAGTAGTAGCAAAGACAAATGTCCGTACATGTCATTACACTCACTCACACACGATGCTTTTTAGTTTGGCATACATTCATTTTTTACATTATTTTACAATTTTTCATTGTATGCTTATTATTATTAGCATTACCATGCTCGTTCATATTATTAGCACGGTACATTTTCCCAGCCTCAGCGGTAGTGACCGTTGTCTGCACATCATAACGGTGTCACGCTTCACGATAAACTAATGTGTTCCATATCAAATTAGTATTGTTATTATTATTACATACTATTATAAAGATACATTGGTGCAGTGCAGTAAAAATGCGAATAAAAGTTTCAATACAGAGAATGACACTGTCGTGTCAACACTTCCGAGTGAGTGTGAAACGCTGCTTTCATCAACGTCAACCAAATATGAGGCTGCTCTAGTGGAAATAAAAATTATCCCTCACTCACACTGGGTCTGCCTTGTTATTTCGATGATTAACATCTTAATATTTTTTTGAAACTTTCACACGCGATTTTAGACAACAATGGTATTTATTAATGCATGCAGCCCAGCTATAAAATCTAAAATGTTATAATCACCGTTGAAAAAATTTGTATTTTAATCGCAGGTCCACCCACAGCTAGTATCTCACACATCAGTTATCAAATCTGTGCTAAACTAGTCAATTCAAAACAAAGACTTCTACGTGTGACTCCGTTCCGTTCCTGAATCTGCGAGGCGAGGCAAAAGAATAAATGCATTTAGAACATTTATTTATAAAGAATTGGTCAAATTGGTGTGCAGCAGGCAGGTAGCAGCGACTCTATGATTAGGGGCGTACCTCAGCTTGATTTTTATGATAATGCCACAGCAAGCCTGAAAGGAAATTCAACGCAGCGTCACAACGTCAGTCACCTCTGCCTTTTTCCTGTGTGTATTTTTAATATGTGGATGTAGGGTTTAGACCCTCATTTATTTCCAAGCTATGCTTAATTTGCGCTGGTCGTTATTGTTGTTGTCACATGCGTATCCCATTAACGCATATTGTACATGCATAAATTGTGAACAATCCCATCCCAGGCACAAATTACTTAATTATCACAGTAAATAGTAGTGCACCTGTGTGCATGCTTGAATCACGTAGCCTTAAAAATTCAGTTATTGCCATCAGCAGAGACCGAAACAATCACGAGAGCCATAAAACGTATTCTGTCTGACTTCATTATAATAATGCGCCACCTGATACAGCGGATAAGATAAAAGAGATCTGCTCAGAGTTCCCATCACACATCTGCGTGAGACGACTGTCGTGTCCACGTAAATCTAGCTTCCTGCATAAATACATTAATGACATGTGAGAACAGCAATAACAGTAACATTTTTTAGTCACAGTTTATTTTTTGTTTACCGGAAGGTCCGACGGTTTTGTTTTTGTCTGAATAAACAAAAAGAAAGGAAATTTGACAATAATGATTATGTTATGATTACCGTTTTCTAACTTCCCGTTCACTCACATCCGTGAATTTTTCTGATGTCTTCTACTTTTTTGCAGAGATTTATAGATTTACATAGATCATGATGATCCTTAACCTATGCCTGCACAATTTGTAAAACGATTGTAATTAGATTGGATTGGATATGCAATAAAAAGGCAAAAGAGAAAATTGCCCAGAGGCATGCGGCATTTTGTTTAATAAGTAGTCGATTCGTTTCATTTGATCACCGCGGAAGTTGAGAGGACGCATTTTTTTTGCTTGTTTTGTTAAATTACCTTACTTTGCGAGTGAGTACAGAGAAAAATAACTTTTTGATAGAAATGATCACGAGTCACGACTATGCGCATCTTGGGGTAATTAAAGTTGTTATGAAATTTTTACTTGATGTCATTTATCATCTTTGTTATTGTAGAATGTAAACCAGCTAAAGATGTTTTGTAAATACAACTAACAAACATAATTTTTGCAAAATAACAGACAGTGAGGTGACAGAAATGGATGCTTTACAAATTCAACTAAAAACCGTTCTTGTCAAAAGAAAAACGAAAATGAATCGCTAAAAGCTTTTCGGCAGATGGGATCGAGATGTTCAATTTATTTCGCCAATTTGATTAAAAGTTGGTCAAGGAATCTTACTTTGTATCCACTCCACAAATCAATCAGCCAGTGGCAAGTTTATATCTTCAAGTTATCTGATGAAGCTGAAGAGCCTTGATGTTCAGATTTAGAGATTATTAACTAACATGAACAGAATGGCATTAATGTGTGTAATAATGTCTGTGCTTGTTAGTAGATATTTTGATTGGCAAATAAATACGGTGAAGAAGACACTTGTGAAATTGAAATTGAATAAAACTAAAGTAAAATGAAAGGACGCTCTCAACTCCATTTGTGCAAATACTTACATAAGTTACATTTCACTGGTGTTTTCAATAAATCGATGGGTGAATGCCCCTGGTTAATTTGTGTGTGTTTGTTGAATGTGTACGTAATGTCTAGTAGAGTATACTAATTCATTGATTTTCTTCAGCACACAACTTGACCATCAATGACTGATTGCGCTTTATCTTTATTGTGAGTGAAGCAGAGTGGAGACAATCTCGTTTTAGCATTTATTAAACTGAAAGTCTTAAAAGCATTCATTAGACATGCAACCAAATACAAATTGTCTGTCTAAATGTTGTTGAGTTTTTGCAATTTTCTTATTTTTGATTAAAAGTTTAGCTGTGTTGATGTCAACTTGACGCTGAATAGGCACCACTAGTAACTACTCTTATTCCGATTGCAAACTAAATAACGAAAATTAATAATATAATGCGAGTGTGTTATGTTCTTATGACTATAACATTTATGAATGATCAATCAATACAGGCTTTGAAAACCACTTTTATCCAAAATTGTGTGCATTTGTGCAGCAAACCAGGCAGTGGCATAGTAGAGAAATAAATGTGCACTGGGAATAGGGAATAACAAAATGGTAAGCTTCGCTCACACGCAAAACGGTATAGGAAAGGAAAAAAGCAGGGAAATCGATATTTCTGTCCACTGAACGCGATATCGTTCTTTCAGCAGCTGAAAAAGCTGAAGCAGCAGAAGAAGCAAAGAGCACCCACATTGCAAATGTTTTGGGTGTAGAAGACGACAAATTGTAAGAGACAATGTAACGTGCTCTCTGTATCACACCAACATTCATATTTTTTATTTAAATCTTCAGACTTGGTTTCAAAGAAAACCATTTGATTTGATAACGCGTCAATTAAATGTAATAAAACCTTTGACATGCTGAAAAGAAAATGAATATTTTTTCACAGCCAGTTCGCTTTCATAATATGAAACATTAAGCGAGTCATTTCATTTCAAAGAGAAGCAAGTCAAGTCTGAAGTGCAAGTGCGACAAAATTGCGTAATAATGGCAACATCACAATAAACCACGACACTTTCATGATTTATCAGAGAGAAACCACTCGATTCGTGGCAAATACCACAAGAAAGGATTTCGAGTTTGTTTGCGGTTTTTGCCTCTGCTTTGCTTTTTCAAATCAATTCATTCCTCCCATTTGCAAATTATCTCGCACCTTGCATTTTATCTGAAAAATTCTCAATATTAAATTAGACTACACACACATAGAAAAGAAATAAAATTCTCTTTTATTTTCATGGAACAGTATCATGAATTCATGAATTACAACAGAATGCAAATGATATTATCTTTTTTATTTTACTAGAAGGCAGATTTTCGAAGCGATGAATTGAAGACGCCATCATTTTTGAAAATGGCTTTTGTTTTTTAAAATGAGAAAGAAAAAGCAAAATAAATAGATGACTAGCAGCGACCTAAATTTTTGTAGACATTTTATTCTCATCTTCATGTATCGCTTTGTTTCTTTTGCTCAAGGCTCAAATGTTCTCCGTTTTTTAGCAAAAATTGAATGGAAATGGGAAAAAGCTCTAAAAGGCTGTTGCTGTTGTTTCTCTGTATGTTCATGTCACAGCAACAGCTCGACTCATTTGTTTATGCTGGGTTTGTATCGTGCGTGCCTTGATGCCATTTTTATTGCCAAATGTCAGTGCAGGCAGAAGAAAGAAACACATTGCTAAAAATGGTGAACTAGATGAGCATGCCAAAGTAATAAAGGAATGATTTGTTGTTGTAACTTGTAAGTCGGTTATTCTATCAGTCAGACACAATTTGCTTTGACATGACTGATAAAAAATGAGCAGAGAAGCAATGCCAAAGTAGGTATGAATGATAGAATACACGATTAGCACGATATTTAGGATGTTGCAAATTGTAATTGTAATACTCTTAGAAGACCCGAGGGATCCCAACTTTTAGCACAGTCTTTGTTTTTCCCTTAGTATGGAAGAATAAAAGAATTGTCATAAATATACAACGGCATGCCATGACTCAGCAGGACAGACGTCCATCTATCTGCTACAAATGATTGAACTGTCAATTTTCTCTCTCCTCCATTTTCTTGCTTGAATATTTCAAAACGACAAAAAAGATACATACGATTGCAGTTACAATATAATGATAAAAGTCACGAATCTGACTTTGAGCAACAGCCATAAAATATAATAAAGTTTACTCAAGATAAGCAGCCAGAGTAAACCAAGTGGACACGCATGTATATGCATTATTATAACAAAAGGAGAAAAGATAATTTCTATGATTTTGCAAAAGGTTACTTACACTTACTTTGATGATAATCATTAACATGATTAGTATTTCCCCCTTGACGTCACAAAATAATAAAAAGGATGTGCCTACTATTGACTGAATGCAGTTTTACTCTGTCGTAAAAGTGTGCGTGAAAAGAGTAAGTTTAATTTCAGTCTTACTTTTCTACCTAACCTTAACCAACCAAGGCAGTGCTTTTGAACTCGTTTTACGAGAAAAGTGAAGCAAAAGCAGAGTGCAAGGAAAAATACGAACGAGTGAGTGTGTGAATGGGGAGCTAAGGCGGATTATAGTGAAGTAGAAACATAAAAGTGGCACACACCTTATCAAGTGACAATGCAGAGACTTAGGGAGAAATTGCTTCTTTCTAGAGAATACAATTACAATTGGTCATCATATCATCGCCATTAACATCATCTCCGCTTTATTCTTCTTCATTCGCATTTTATATCGTATTGTATCGCGGCGCATCGAACATGCAAAATACAGTTGACTTATGCATTACATACAATGTACTACGTCTATAAACATGAAAAGCAGCATTGCAGCGCACACTTTTTTGTACCTTCATCATGCAATATAATAATGGAATACATACAATAACAAATTAAACAAAGTGTGGAAGAGAAAAATGTTTTTTTTTTTCAATTTTTCTTTCTATTTTTTTGTTAAAGAAGGGAACATGACACACTTTGCGTTTGATTCTATTCTGCCACATTCATACAGCTAAAAATGACAAGCTACAAATGATTGCAATTGCGTTCGAAGAGGTAAAAATAATTTATTTATAAAGACTGAATGCCAACAACGTGTTTAAAAGAAAAAACGAATGTTTGCTTGCCTTGCCAGCTTTAGACTCGTCATTACACATCATTACATTCGTCCTGTCAAAAACTTATTTTCAAGCGTTAGTTATTCAGTTTTGAATTGCGATCACATTTTTTGTAAAAACACAAAATTTATTTAAAGCCATTCTCGCTACAAGCAGAAAAACGAAATTGGCCATCCGAATAAACTAGTGCATCTGCTGCTGGCATGTTATAAATTTTTACGTGATGTTGCGCAACACTTGTGATAAGTTTGGTTAGTGGTTGATTTTCATTATGATTACGAGTCTGAAGGAAATGTCGAAACGTGTCGCTTTATTTCAAATTGCTTGACTCCTCATGAAATTCTTGCGATTTTGCTGCCAACTGCCACGCTCATCTTTCTCATACAGAGTTACGATTATGTACTATTATTAATAAAATATTTTTGATAACCACAAAAGCTTTATGGGACAAGTGCAACATCTACCTATTTAATGTTTGTCTTTCACATTAACTCACGTACGTACATATAATGTGTCGGTGGTTAGAGTGTCCGACAGTCTATTTATCACATAGATTAAATCATAGTGTGGGTGTAGTATGGCCGTTATTGCTGCACTGACCATTGGCTAAGTGACCATCCTTACCTATAGAAAGTGAACATCACAATTTAATAAAAATAACAATTGCCTTGACTTGACAGTTAGTTAATTGAATCTACTGAATTTTTAGCCAATTTTTCTGTTATGTCAAAACATAAAAATGACGTTTGTTATTTTATTTCATGTAGTTTTTGTACAATTAAACTATTTCATTTTTAAAATGTCTGTACAAAAAATTTCAAACTTAGGAATGTATACCTACTTAAATGTACGGCCCCTTATCGCCACTCATCATACTTCCAATACTATGATGTAATCATGCCCATATAAAGTTAGAAAAGCAA
>VYYJ01003750.1:0-15546 GCA_021029165.1 Cyphoderus albinus
GTTGGTAGTACAATAAAAGCGATATCGAATGGAAGTCGTCATCAAGCAGTGATGAAATCCACGGATTTATGCGCTTCTTGACACTTTCAGTGATTAAAAGTTGGATTGGATGCATGATTTAAATTTCTGAAATATCTTAATTTTCAAACTGCCACTGTCAATTACTCTTGTGTAGCTAATCATTTTTTTACCTCTGTTGTTAAACAAAATTATGATTAGGTTCATGATGAAACCAAAATAACTTGTCATAAATGTCTCCCTACTGCTCACGTATAACCAATATTTGCGTATCTATTTTTCTTGGCTATTGAAGCTTATTATCTTGAATCGTGAGTATTTTTAAAACCCCACCACCACCACCACCCAAGAGTTTGATTGAGTTGGAAATGATGGATGGTGTTTGTAGCAATTTCAAGAAAAAGTTTACCGTTAATAATAATACATGCAAAAATGCACTTCTTTATCACATCATGACTTCGACTCCATTTGTATCGCACTTACCCCCTCCTTCAGTTACAATTTACAATACCGTTTATCAATAATCATTTCTCTCTTTTGAATTTCGAGAATCAGGAAGTGGCTCAAATGTCTCTGCCGCTTACTTTATCACTAGGCTGAAGCCATTCTTAAACTAGTAAATAACGTTTTTTCCTAAGTTTCCCCTGATTTAGGTTGACAGCTGTAGAAGCTGAAACATGAGATTCTACATGTGAGGCATTATGCAAAAGAGTTGGAATGAAATAGTGCAGCACAATGTAACTTAATTCCACCACTGCCTCTCCTTTGTTTCTTAAGTGCATCAGTGGAGTCCTACGGTTTTAGAACATATTGGTTTCAATTGTAGATGTAGAAACAAAAAACTTCTTGAGCACAAGACAAACTCAAGCAAAAACGTCTCTATTAGTTCGTGTTCATTCTGTCATAATAAACCAGTGCAGATAACTAACAAATGGACTCAGAAAATGTAATGCACTTGTTCGGCAAAAGTTATGAGTTTGTTTACTTGAATGTACACAAATTTCTCACAAAGTACGTGAAATTTCAGTGGTGAGATTAAGTGGCTTTTCGTAACTTCACTGGAAGTCTATTTGGCAATCTGCCACTTTCGTCACATTACGCGTTGGGTGGGGTTAATGTCACAAGAATTTTGTTTGCTTCTTGACGATGCTCGTTTTGTCGTCAAACGTTTCGCAGAAGAATGTATCTCCCTCTCCCAACGGTTAACGTAGTCAATCCTAGAGCTGACTAATGTGCAAAAAGATTAACTAAATCTGAAATAATGTATTCATGTTTATATCATTTACCACCTTCCGAAAAGTAAAGCTTACACTTTATTTTCAAAATACTCCAGTTTATTTACACGTAGATGCAACATTTTTTCGCAGTTATTCACAACCATACTCTGAAGTCATAATTTTTGGGTTCACACATTTTGTTTTATTGTGAGCTATTAAAAGTGCAAATGAGTTAACTACTTAAATCGAAATGGAATGTCACAGAGCCGAATCCATTTCCATGCAGAAAAGGATTTATTAACAGAAAGATGGAATTTTACATAATAAAACATTTTGGCAATTCTGAAAAATGTATTTTGCAATCCTTGTTTATTATAATGATCCATTACGCTTTTGGAGCATTTTATACTAGGTGAATTAATTTTGATAGCAAGCTTCAATCTGTCATAGAGTTCAGACTTCAGACTGAAAAATATTTTTGACGACCACCTTGCTCTTCATTTCTTTCTTTATTGTGCAATAATATTTTATAATGCAAGAAGAAAGGAGACGAAACGAAATCATAAAAGTTGATGTGTCTGTGTATAAAGAGCACTTTATGCTTATCAACCTTAAACTTTTTGGCGTGCTTACAAAGAAGCATTTTTTTACTTTCATTTCCAGTATTTCGTCACATCGTCTTCGTTCGTCGACAATGACAGAAAGACACTGCATCATAACCGTCCCTCTTTGTTGTGCTCTTGATCTCTATCAAGCCTTTTAAAGTAATGCAAACTTATCACTTGCTTGTCGCTCATTCATTTTTGAACTTTACAACAACCAACAACAAATAAATAAATACTTCCAAATTCGTATAATTATTTTTAAGCAAGCCAGTTTTGGACCTATCAAACAACATTCACTCTCTGACTTNTTGGACCTATCAAACAACATTCACTCTCTGACTTTCATTTCTGGCCACAATTACTGTTACGTTATCATGACAGAACATGATGCGATGTTGCATGAGACTAGATTTTCGATTTTCAATATTGCTCCTGGTCGACTCTTAAGTAGCATTATTTATGCGAGTCGCATCCATCCATTTACCATTCTCCCATTCCCGGCAACAAAAACATTCATGTAATTGTCGTCCCTCATTATGCAATGACATGTTTAAAAAATCCAGATTGTTAAGAGGCAAGCACTTTTGTGCTCGTGCACTTCGGAATTGACGTCGACGTATTTATATGATGTGTGAGAAATGCACTGTTCTTGCTGAATGCAACGTTTTAAAACTAATAATTTATTAGGTTTTGAGTGAAAATCGATGTCGATAAGTATTCTGAACAAAGAAGGGAAGGTGGAAAAGTGAATTGTGTGAATAGAGTAGGTATGAGATCTACATTGTTTGCATGGGTGTAATTTTGTATTGAGCTCTTGCCTTGTCTCGCCTATATTTGTTCACTCGTTAGTCTAAATTATCTGAACCTTCCCCTTGGGTAAAAACACACATCAATGAAAAGTAAAAATTGGTCTTTTATCGTCCATGATCAAGAAAATCAACTGACTGTCAAGAGCGAAAGATAATTTTTATTGAGCTTATTAAATGTGTCCTCTAACCTAACCGTAATTTCCAAATGTTATTTTTAAAACCATTAAAATGAAAATATTAAAAGTAGAATTCGTAATTACCTTTCGTGAAGCACGGCTGCAAGATCTTTGCAGAAGTCCCCGCCTTGTTTTACAACACGCCGAAGTTCCTCAAATTCATTCTGGCCCTGGAAAACAAATAAAGTAAACATAAAATTTGAGTTTCATCCAAAAACATTTTTACGCTGACAGCATAACTTTTAAGTTGAAGAACGCTTGTTTATTTATTAGCGTTCACCAATTCATCGTCAGTTCGAACTTCGAAATGATCCATACACGATTCATAGCATAAACGAAAACGTGCATACGTCATGAATAAAATAGGTACGTTATATGTAATACGCGACTAATGAATAAAAAAAGTCTCAATTTCCCACTTTACGTTACGTACAATGACTTCCAATAAAAGTGAGAATGGATGGCGATATGGGTGACAATGACCCACTCTCAGATTTAATATTCTTTGTCAAATCAGAAGCAACAAATTTAATGATGCTTATTAAAAGACGAATCATCTGTCTGCAGCTCAGAGCAATAAACATTAGCAATATAAAATTACACTTTACAGTTACATATTTCAAGAAACCAAAACCAAACCAAATATCATGTTTTCCACGAGGCCCATTGCCCGTGGGCGCAGTTACCTACTTCGAACAGGAAACACAATTCTAACTTAAATATCATAATGAACCCATGCCTTCGCCTTCGCCCGTGGGTCTTGTAAAAACATGCATAGCACGAAGTGAAAAGCCCAATCTATTACTTGGATAAAAATGTAAACTTGGTTATAAAGACGATGACAATCCACGATGATTCAAGGCTTTTGTTTTTACAAAGAAATTGGACTTGACAATGAAGGCATGTAAGCAAAAATGTAGGATTTAGACTACAATGAAACTTTATCCTGAATGTCAGTCAAGTTCTTACAGACTTTGAGTATGCAGAAATCGATGCGGATTACAGATGCATGTTTTGTTGCAGGACGTGGCAAGTAACAACCTTGGGCGGCATTTTTATTCCTTTATCTGGTGTGGCTAAATTATATCATTTCTTTTATGAAACGGCGAATCCAGTTTAATTTGAGAACACACCCAACGCGCTCAACAAAAAAAATCATCTCCTTCTGCCAATCAACATCAATGGTTTCTTAAGTTTGGCAGTTGGCAAATTATGTTACAATAATAATCCACACAGTTTTGTGGTTTCGAAACCATAATCATAAGATTTTCATTAGAAAAATCCAGAACCAAAGCAATTTCAGGAGTAACTTATAATCTAAATGATGGGAAATATTTTAAAAGTAATCGTTAACCACATATTATTCTGAACACAATTATTGCTGTGGGTTTTGCTTAGCCAATAGACAATGTGATTATAGTCTTTCTTTGGTCATAAAACTATGTATACGTTATTTAAGTCCAAACAATTCTTTTTAAATACACAGATGAATACATAGATTCTCGAACCAGTACTGACGCAAGTAGTGTCCCACTGGTCCATTTTAGGTTGGCATTCAAGAGAAGAAACCGAACCGTAATTTTCTCAACAAAATATTGCTCAATAAAATAAATGATGATATCTTTTGCTGAAGATGGGAATGTGTCATAAAACACGAGACATGAAATGTTCATGTCATTTCGAAAATGTTAGTTGTTGCCTTTCTTATAAACAGTAAAATAAAATATAAACAAACAAAATCATATTAAATGGAAACCAGTGGAATGTAGTCATTCGTTAAAAATAAAAAAGGAATTTGTAATTTGTCGAATCCAACAAAGGTGTTGCTGGCAAATTACCTAACATATACATGTACAAAACAAACTTGTGTACCATTTAGCCAAACTGACTACATATTGTAAAAGACTAAAGAGAATGAATTGTAACCGTTCAGAGTTCGCAATAAAAAATATTACCTACATGTTACGTTGAAATATTAAATTATGTGCATGTGAATGTAGTAGTACCCAAAATGACAGACGACAGCGGTTACCATAAAAATTATTAACCGTTTCATCGTAACAGGTGCAATCTCTTACTTAATAATCCGCACCGCTTCATCCACGACACTGCTAAAAATTGCCACTCTCTTTTTAATAAATGTTTTTATGATAAATTACCCATATTGCAACAGAGTATGTGTAAATTTATTATGATCGCTTTCTTATCAAATCCAGCTCACAAAAATATTCACCCCAAAGCAGGAGAGTGAGTGAGTGAGTCTTCAAGACTTTACTGCAGTAGTGAATCACTACTAGTGATGACGAATGACCTTAAAAGTGCCAATGAATCGAAAAACGTTTACATTTTTGTCATTACCATTGCATTGTCATCCATCATCACACTTCAAACTGTGTCATTTAGATATTTTCTTGTCGAAGAAGGGATCATGGTTTCTTTTGGGAACAAATCAAGGTTGTTTCGTTGTTGCAAGTTTTTATGATAACAGTAAACTGAAAGATGACTGATGATGAGAGATGCAATGCAGATGTGATGAAAAGTCAACTGACAATAATATTTTGTGTACGTTTTCGTAGCGGACAAAGTCGACTTTACTATCATTATCATCAACAATAATAATAAATGTGTAACTGGTTTTACGGATCCCTCACAGAGAAAATAAATTCGACCAATAATAATGTCTGCATAATATTACAAACGAGAAAGCAATTTTATTGCACAAACACTTCAAAACTCTTCACACTCATTCACATGTGTGGGCCAAGTCATTTTTTTCTTAATAAGATTGAAAAGCCACCACAAATCATGAAATCATGAATGTATGCAATTTTATTACGCTTAATAATACAACTTTGTAAAAAAAAAGAAGATTAACATTTACCAGTAACTGAGGAGCAGTCGGGGGAGGGATAACCCCATTCTCCTTCTGCTGATGATTTGACTTTGTAGATTTCGGGAAGCATGAAATCTGCTCGAGAAATTTGTTCCGAGTGATATCACACATAACTATGCACTATACGAGTTTTTACGCATTTATCTCTTCGCCCGTATAATTTTCAATTCAATCAGGCTTGTCTGTCAGATTTGCAGAGCAAAATAATATAGATTGAGTAAAACTTAAAAATTACGGATCTAAACGTTGTAAAAGATTACAGTTATTTTCTTTTTGTTGACTTTTTATTGATACTTACATAGGCTATATGTCTTCTGTGAAGCACAACAAAAAAATCTCGACTGTCTATCCACAATTTTGTGTCTTTATTCTGTATCTGTGAGCTACAAAGTAGAGCCAAGGTCCTCTCAAAGTTTTCATTCAAGTACAAGTAACACAAAAATTATCCTCAATCTTGAGAAGACTGATAAGTGTGTAGATATTACAAAAAGCAGGAAAACGGAGAAAATAATAACTGAAATGAATAATATGCTGCTTTCTGGCCAGTCTGTTGTTTCACCCTGGTACAACTGAAGGCAACTGAAATTCACAAAGCCGAATTTTGCTTCTCTGCGTCCACAATGGTAACGCTCATTATCAAAGGTCGTGATCATGGTGCAGGTATGCCAGTTTTGTCTTTACAGTTGTTACAGACTCGCCAACAATAAAAGCCTCCTCTTCTCCCAAAAATCTGTGTTAGTTTAGCCATGAAGGTGGATGTGAATAGCGAAGATTATGATTATGATGATTGTGGGATATGAGATGATACTCTGTGAAAGCAGATTCTTATATTGAATATTTATAATCAAAACAACTCGTTTAAAATTCACGCATTTAAGCACATTGTGTTGCCTGCCAGGTTTTAAAATTGACGACATTTATGGGATGGGGCGCCACGGAACGAAAGCACTGCATTGGTCTGAAGGACATTACAATTTGCGGCCTGATTACGTTGCCGTGTTTCACGTGTATGTTTAAAAACGGAGATGATTCGAAAAGTGTGCTGTGTGCTCCTGTGCTCTTTTCATTGATCGCCTCTAGCAAAAATAATAAACAATAACTGATTATCGTGTAAACTGCTGATATTAAGATGATGACAAAGAAAGACCCACTCCGTAGATTATAATTTTTGCTTTTGAATTGTCTACTACAATATACCACGGAGACTAAAAAGTCAAATAATGTATTATTAGCAAAGGTATAGGAACATATAATATATAATATGACGAGTATCGGGGGTTTCATTATAATAGATTGACGTTTTATGTATTTCACCTCATATAATAAATCCGTGATTAATATTTTATTACGTGCTCAAGACGTAAATTCGAAAATCGCTTCATGAATAATAATATGTGAGGTAGTGCATGAGCAATTCACAAACGAGTGAATTATGTGTCTAACAATTCTAACATCCTAAAACGTATTCACTTTTTCTCAGCAGTCAGAGTTAATTGTAGATATCGGTTTACACCAACACACCACCTATATTTACAGAAGAATTAAATGCAAGCTCATAGTGACCAAAGAATTAATTTCATTCATTCATTTTTATGTCGAGCGATATATAAATAGATGCATCTGCTATTCACTACAAGAGAAAGCAATGGTAATTTAATGCATGTGAAATATTGAATTTGGTGTGCAGACCGTGACCGTGGTTTATTGTAAACGTAATTACCTTTACAGATACCGGGTAACACAAATTAAATTCACCTGGTAAATGTAACTTCTGTCTGTCGAGTCTTAACAATACAAACGCCATCATAATTGAAAATAAAAATTATAATCCGTAATGTAATCCGTTCCGTTTTTGCTCATAAATAAGTAAGTTCTCGAAAAAAATGCAGAATCCACTAACTAAACGATGTTGTTTAAACTTTTGCTGGCAAAAAATCCATAACGGAAACACAGACAGAAGCATTGACCAGACCATTTTAAAGGCTGAGTCTGACGATGAGCTGATAGTCATTAACATTAAATTACCTGCGATTACAATAATGTAATGACTGTCGAATGACAAGATACTTTACATAACATAACAAACTCACAATGAATCCGCATTTGCAACTTCGTGGCTTCACTTCAGCTTTATTGACTTGTTCAAAAAACGGCAAAAGGAACCTGAAACTTTCAAATGGGGAAGTGTTCGAGTTCTAAGGAACCTGCTGCCTCTGAACACAAGACAAGACAACTGTTTCTTGCAGAGAAATGCAAAACAATGAACCCATGTCAGTGTTTACTATTTACAAATTGATGCTGGTGGCATGGCAGTTAGTTGAGAGTATGAATGTGAGTGAGGTAGCGGCAGCGTGAACTGCAACTGCAGTACTACTGATGAGTTTGTAAAGACAACAAATAAACTCTCAGCGTGACGAAGGATTTTTCTCAACCTGTAATTAGCCGGCATATTTTTCTTTCATGTGCACATGGCAAATAGCGAAACAAAAATATGAATCAGTAGGAAGAAGATGAAGAAGGCCACTGCATATCCGCTGGCATGATCACATTTTCATTCCTCTGATTCTGACTATGACTGAACATTTCATGATAATATGAAATGATGATGACGATGATTATATGATGAAGTTTAATTTCTATCTAGACGCAGACATCTGCTTTAATGTAAATGTAAGCAACAACCAACCAGTAGACATTTTTGTTGAGAACGTTATTTGGTGTAATTTGTAATATACACCAGGTTTGATTACAAGGCAGCATTTTCTTTCCTCTCTTTCGAAAGTTCAACCGACGCATTACCTACCTATTATTATTACTGCTCATACTTAATTTGTACCGTTTTTCCCTTTTACAAGCAATTTGGCTCCAACGAACATTTTTTTACCATTTAAACAAAATAAAAATTCAAAATTAGTTAACGGTAGTTTTCTTATTTCCACTTTACCTGTGTTGATTTTATCCTCCGCAATGTGACCTTCTTTTCTCGTGACATGATGATCAGTTTCTCCGCAATTTTGACTGACACCGGACAGTTGACCTTTCTTATCTACTTTCCCTTCGGGTCGCTCAGGTTAATTCAATTCACTCACATTACTTTTTTATATCCGATAAATTAACTTTGAGAAGGACGAACTCCGCGAATCTATCTTTCCTTTCGTTTGATGCCCGTGGGTGCGACGAGTTTAATAAACCCGGAAAAATTTTATTACCTAATATCGATCGACTTACAATTTTTCAATATTATGAAGACAACTTACAAATTGTTACACCACCTCAACTACCTATCAAAGTTTTCTTTAGATTAAATTAGTTCACTTTACGACTCTAATTAATTTTAGGCACCATTGATCTACGCGAGCGAAACCTCATTTCTCACAACGTAGGTACTGTTGGTAGGTTTCTATACAATGGAGGAGTGACTCTGCGATTTAAAAATTGATCCAAGTGGGAAAAATTTAAAGTGGCTTCATATCACCACGAGTGTCTAGCATCCATCAAATTGTGCAATGAATCAATGTCCTCGCATTGCTGTGAATTCAATGATAATGTTATGTTCAACTGTTGAACTTCAACAGTAAACAGTCCAAATTGAAAAAATCAAGCATTAACACCCAACCCCAACCACGAGGATATTGCTGATGTGGATGATGTTGAAGACTAAAAGGACAGAGCCACGACCACTAACTACAATTTCCTTTTTTGGCGTAGGTTTTATTGACTAAAATTGAGCAGGAAGAGGAAATTCACAATCAGGCCAAATATTTCAAAATAAATCTGAATAGGATGACTCTAAAATTCTAGCTCTCTCAGAAAACCACCACGCACAACATATCCAAAATGATGATGGCTATAGGTTAGGTATTCTGCGGTGGTGAGTGAATTCAGCAAATTCAAAATATTCATAGAAAAGTGCACTTTGAATTATCAACTCGCAGAAAAAAATCCACAGGTTAGGTAAATTGATTACACGTTACACAAAAGATGAAACAACACGCACAAAAATCACTTTTTTCTCAAACAATTCAAACAATAGAGTCACTTGCTATCTGACCCGAGCAAAAATACAATCAACTTTGGTGTTTAATGGGAGAGAGGTGAGATGACATTGTTAAAAATGATCGTTTCAGGATATCCACATCAGTCTCTATAAACACAATTTTGACCAAGAAAGTAGGATAAATCGTTTAAACTAAAAATCAATCTGATGACAAGCTTACAAACGACGAGAATGGATTTAGCAAATTAATAAGTGAGCATGAGCATTTCAGCTTCCGAATTAAAATTCAGCGCAGAATCGCTCGCTCTGCTACTTATCCGCATCTCGTGGTTTGTCGAAAAATATCGTCACGACTTTTAGTTTTCCGTTGACAGTTATGCAAAACTGGTTTGGTGTGTGTGTGTAATACCCACGTATGACCTTAGCTCGCTTAATTCAATTTATTTAGAAACTGGTAAGAACGATAAAAACTGTAAAAACTAGAGCAATCGTTCAATGAATGACAGGAATGAAAGAGACGTGTCTGGCATTTACACGTATTTCTCCGTCGCGAGAATTGATGTACCGAAAATTTCTTTTTTAAAGTAGTTATTATCACGTCATTACTTCATTGTGAGTAATGACTACAATCCCAAATACAATGGTGCAAACTAATCAAACAGATAGCCGCAACTAAATCGACCGACAGACAACCGAACCGTCTGAAAAATAAATATCAATATTTTGACACGTTTATGGTAATGATTTGAAATCTTACATTAACCACAATCGATTTAATGAATACTAATCTACTATAACTGCACCTGTCTACCTGACTTACTAAAAATAGTAGGGTTGGGTTGGGTTTCAATTTATTATTATTATATAAGAAAATTTCTTTTCAGTCCTTCTGTGATCTAGAAAGAAATGTCTTTGTTTGATACATCAATACACAATTTATGTACCACACGTGAAAAATTGATCGTACTTACAGACAGGGAAACGTTTTTAGCTTATCTTGTCCAACATTGACAATCTTCCCTTCCTTATTCGTACAAGAAAAATATTGAATGACGAACTTGAATTGCTTTTAGTACGGTCATAGTAGAAGGCCTTTGCTTATTTAAGTCGGTGTATGCAGTACAAGTACAATTGGCCGTTTGAAATTTCAATTAAGGATGAACATTAAACGCTCTCGTCACCATCAATGCTTTTAACAATGGTGCCAAAACAAAAGCTGTTTGCAAAAGATCTTCATCTCCAAAAATTTCAACCTAGATTTTTCCCTAATACGGATTATTGTGAATTGTGAACCTGCCGTAATCATAATAATAATCATTTTCTACGAGTTTCGGTTTAATAATTTGATTTTCGCGTCACCTTACAATTTGCAAGTTGAACATTTTCTGGCGATTCTGCTGATTCAAATTTCCATTTTTGTTCTGACATTGCTTTTAAAAACACCCTGCTGCCATTTAAATCACTAGTTCTATTTTTCGCTGCCTTTCTATTTTTGCTTCGTCTCTTTTCTGATGTGTGGGTTTTGTTCGCAGTTACGTTTTTGAAAAAGTGATAAAGAATTTTACAAAAAAAGGAGCGACAACGATTTTCTGCGTACATTACCTCCTATATTTTACACCCTTTCAAATTATTATAACGGAACTCGGACTTGTAAAATGTCATTTTTTTGCTTTTTCTCCGTCGTAGCATAACAATCGCCTATGGGTATACAATAATCCTAAATCTTTATCGTATCGTTATGTCGCAGTTAGTCATCATGTTTCATGTGCATATATTAGATCACACACATCATTCAGCGGGACCCTCCATTATTTCAATCGCTCGGAAATACCTAATCCAACTTCGCGTTCGCACAGTAATATGTCTATTATAGTTTACGACTTGTTGTAAAAGTTAAAAATATCCCTTAAATTGTACGATTCGAGTGAAATTGATGATGTGCATTATAAAATGTGGACAAAGAAAAATAAAAGATTTCCCTAGACATGAACTCATGCCTCCATTTTCTTATGTATTTACCTAATAATCCAAATGTCACAAATGTCATGATGTGTAACTTACCTAATCATTATCATAACTGCATTTTTATTTTCTAGATGATTCGCTACTCGCCGCTGTGCCATCTCATCATCATGATTAATGGCATTATGGCATTGTGTTTGAGAGAGGCGATGAGACTAAGACCTGTTCTAGTTCTTACTTTTCTGTGTCATTGTACTGTACTGGTGCCAGCTCTCTGCGTACATCACAGACCGTTTTTTTAGTATTTATGGTAATATGGGCTAAGTAAAATAAAATGCACTGTGATTCCTCATGAACGTTAAATGTCACTGCAGTTATAAAAATTTCAAAGTCCCTTTTTTATAGATATGTCCACTCGAACTCTTGACTTTCTAGTTTCTCCATATTAACCTTGGTTATGGACTGACGCCGAAGACGCCTCCATGTTTTAACCTTCCTAAAAACAATTGTGATTTACTGAAAAGATTGATTTCATGGCGGCAGATTTATTTTTATTTTGTCATTGGACACCATCACCTTTCCTTTTATGAATAAAGAATGAACTCATAACAATTTGCTCCCTCTCAAATTGTCTTCGACCGTAAACATTTTTCAATTTGCAGTTGTTAAAATATAAACGAAACTAAAACGATAATCGTTGCCATCTTCGTAAATAATACTTGAGACATGTGTATACAATTTTAGGCGCCTATCAAACCGCAGATTTATAAATAAATAGGGCATCATGTTAGCGCCAATGTACCAACAAACTGCAGATAACACAATGTGCAACAGATACTGTGTAGTTGTGTACACAAGAAAGATAAACAACACAGTTGAATGAAATACTAAATAGTAAATATTATGGCTGTTATAAGCTTAGCCATCACGGTGAAAAAATAAACATTTATTCTTTTCATGCACGCCTTACCACTACTATTAGTCGGTTGTCGGTTAGCTACTTTATGGTTTGGCTTAGCTATGTTGTTTTTACCTACTTCTTAAGATTTCCTTTGAAACTAACAAAACTAAAAGTGCAAAACCGAAAAAATGTGAATTGCAATTGGCGAAAACATGGTCACTCTAAATTGACTTTTCATAGAAAACTATGCAAAAGACAAGAACGAGAAAAGGCTCTGCTATACATTTTTGGGGCTTCTGTAATGTAATCGGAAAGCCAGAAAAGGAAATTCTTATAAGAAACAAGATTTCTTTTAAATATTGAGGACAAAAACCCTTAAATGACCAAACAAAACTTTATCTTTAATGTTAATAAAGTGAGGTGTCATTCTCGGTAGTCGTCAAGTTTTATCATCTTTGAATGATGTGTACAAAAGTTAGAAGAGGTACCTAGTGCTAACCTATTATTTACCGCTTAACTAATGGTTGTTCACTTAATCACATCAAGAACTCTCTCAAGAATTCTAATGACAATTCAACCGGCCTAGCTGACTGCTGATTACCCAAAGGGCTGTAATGGTACAAAATCCAGCAAGCACTGAAAAAGTAATCGTTAAACTGGAAGTTGTCGATTTTTTACAATAATTCTACTGCAATTCGAAGGTCTTCGAAGTAATGAGCAAAAGCAAAATCTTTATTGATGTCTAGCCATAAACTGAGAGTTATAGCTTCTGGATAAACCCTGATATCCCGTGTCTCTTTCTGTCTTGGAATAATTTCATTTTTCCTTATTTTTACACACACAATTTGCCAGTTTTGCCAACCGTGTCCACGAAAAACTGTCGTGAATTGTCATTTCATTGGTACAAAATTTCATATTTTACTTTGCATACTGCAGCATATAAATCCACTTACATTCAGAACGTTGCGTGCGTGCATCTCGAATGGAAACTTTCCTCCGTACTCTTTTTACCACAGAGCATTGAACGAAAATTTCATGTAAATATGACAATTCCTTGAAGATATTCACTGCACGCAGCAATAACAAAGATGATTATGGCGTTCGTTTTGCGACGTCGTCGTACCTTTTACTGTTTCTTATCCTCTTCGTAATACAGAGCAAAGTTTATATTCAAATGACAATCAAGCAGGCCGAGGGACAAGGATGATTTTCTTAATTATTGTCCCGACAATTTACCAACTACGCGCCTTGTACCATTAAGTACATGCACAGACAGTCACAGATATCTTTTCGTAAAAGTCGAAAACCAGTGGAGTGAAATTGGACGATAACATAATAACATGCACGACACTCTCGTTTGGTTCGATTCCTCTTTTACAAGTTCATTTCATATGAATATTTTTGTGCACCAACCAACAAAAATTGTTAACGAACACCAGTAACTGATGAGCAGAACTAGATTTTGCAACTCAGCAGATTTTTAAGCACACTTCGAGTTTATTACACTATAATAACAAATCCTTGCACCGAATTTCATAAACCATTTCTATTTCTACACCACGAACTAGAATGTTACATGAAAAATGTGGTGAGAAAAAACGGCTTACTTAAAACAATGAAAAATACAACGAGCAACAGCAACACTATCACCTTCTCACATTAGCCTTCTCATGAATCTCAACAGCTACTGACTACCTTTTCTCAATTTTCGCTTGTAATAATTCTGGTAATAGTATACGAGGTAGATATTTAGTCGTGTAGTATTAGAATGGTTGTGGTTTATACGCAAAGCCTATATGTAGTAGAAATTCACGTTTCTGCACATCTCTCTCATTTACAATAAAAATGCAAAACTACCTTTGCCTTCATTATCATTATGCCATGCTTACAAACTGTTGCAGATGCAGTGCAGCAAATCATAATAAATACACGTTTGTCTAAGCAATACTACTGACTACTGACAGAAGCTTATTTACAAAAGAGCGAGCAGTTTTCAATATGCATTACAATCATGCAAAAATCTACCTCAAATAGAGATGTACATTAGAAACTAGAAATGGCTCCAATCTATTCTACCTTTATTAATATCACTCACCTTACGCATCCTCTTACTAACATCAATATCTCTCTATCTATAAGCTTTTTATCTAGACAAATATACGCAACATCACATTGTGGATTGTCATGTGTGTGGTTTTTTATTCATTATACCAGTAACACAAGAGTATAAAAATTCAACATTACTGGCACTATAACACCTGGTTTTCATGCAATAAAGGCAAAGCCTGCCCACGTCGATTGCTATTGCTGCTACTCTATTAAATAAAGCAAAAGTTGCTCTTGCTGATTCTTCACTCTTTACATTGTTCTCTCTTTTGATTGTAAGGACTCTGAGTTGCGTAGATGATATGGAATACGAACATGTTGCAGTAACAACTTTCAAAATCGAGTACAAATGTAAAAATCGAATCAGGCACCACAACACGCAACAGCAAAAAAGCAATGCTGAGCTCTCAACTTTTATTCACATCTCGTGCAACAAACAGCCTTCTGATTCAAACATTAAAACGGAGGCTTTTCATGTTGAAGAGATCTCTTCAGGAGAGACGTCAATTCAACGAGTGAAAAGTTACCTGAAGGCAGGGAGAGTTCTTACAATATATAATGATATTCATTGTTCCACTTGTTGTTGATCTGCGCTTCTATTTCTATTTTGCGTGGAACCAGAAAGCTACGCACATGGGTGTCAGTGTAACGCAACAACATTATAGCAATAGCAATAGTTACTTTATAACATGTACATGGGCCCAACCTAATGTACATAACCAAAGCGTAATATTATACCATTATTGACACATGTTTCTATACATTTAATACATTAGTTAGTTTTTGGATCATTATAAAAATGATATTTTAGTGTATATCTACATTTTAAGGCTGAAGTAGGTGAGATTGTTGTGGAGAGGGT